>JAUTBT010084215.1:0-30794 GCA_032361225.1 Lepetodrilus schrolli | reverse complement strand
CAGTGTGGGGCAGGAACGAATCCTAGATACGATCAGGTTCTCGGTCACCCATCCACGAACCAGCCGAGCTCGAACGTTCTTCACTTTAACCTGAGCGGTCATCCGTTCAATGCACGGAACCATGTGCCACCACATATCTCATCATGCCTTGCATTCAGGGAGCTCTCATTGCTTGCTATTTGACACTTTGGCTTCAACGTTGTTCTTGTATAATACACTATCGGATCTTTCTGGAAGATTACATGTTTGGTTATGTTCTCTTCTCAGGAAAGACGAGACAGTTCGATTTCAATATCTGCTGTGGTTGTGTTCATCGGTGAAATAATTGTCCATTTGTGTCCAGAGGTTGGCCGGATAATGGCACACCACTGTGATAGAGAGTGCACGATCCCCTCCAGGGACGTAATCATTTCATCAAGAGCAAAACATCGCCTACAACTAAAACATAGTTAAACAAACGAGTTGGAGCGTCGGAATGCAATACTTGCGTTAAAAAAATTATTGTGGAAACACGAGGAAACGCGAGGAAACGCGAGGAGACGTACGGATTTTAGGTTGGCGTTTCAAGAAATTGTCGTACTCGTAGTCATGGCGTAAATCTGATATATTAAAATTATAGTGTAAGGTCTGACTAACGATCTGACTATGTTAAAAGTACGACCATTTCCGGAAACCCAGATGTCGCCCCGAGATTATGAAACCATTTGGGTACGATTTCATGCTCAAGCTAAAGTGCTAAATGAGGATGTGTGAACAACACTTTGAGTTGAATATGGAATCGTACGTACACATTATCGAGCCAGCTATCCCCCAGTCACACTGGAGCTGCGATTACCTGCGACCATGTTAGTCGTGCGACCTTGGGCTGTCTTAGCCTGGTCGTATATTTTTCTGCGATGTCAGCTAACAGTCACACTGTCTGCGACTTGTAGTACGACTGGTCGCAAGACCTGGAGAAATTTGTCGTACGATTACTCAAGACTACCTGTGATTGTCAAGGACTGGTTAGGCGACTGGTCGTGACTGGTTGCGACTGGTCGTGCATTCAATTTTACTTTGTTGAAATTTCACGTTCCAACTACCTTATGCACATGACAAAGGGAATTCTGTATTTTAAAACTATGTTATTTTCGTTGTCAGAGGGACCATTAATTATTATACAAATTTAACTGCTGCAAGATAACTCTTATAGTATATAATTATAATATAATTATATAATTACATAGTATATAACTATATAGTATGTATAGTATATACTTCTTATAGTAAGACACGTTCATACGGTTAATATACAGCCCTTCAATGAATTTCATTTTATAGAAAACAATCACGTCTCGCGTGGAAATGATTACGTACACGATTCCTTTTTTATCGTCCGTGAGAGAGTTGCTGTAAGCACAGCCTCAAACTGAGATCAGTTTATTATTTAATCTGCATCTAACAAGAAGAAAAACAACTAATTGATTTCCTGCAATTTAAAACACTTAGGTATAAAAAATATATTCTATAATTTAAATCAATGAAACATTTGAGCATACATATGTATGCCAAAATTAACTGAGAGCATGTGGTGCTTGCATGTCTAGAACAATATAATGAGATATCTATCCTTATACATCAATATCGAATTATGTAATGCCAATACAAAAAGAAAATCAAAAAAAAAAAAAAAGTATTTCGTATTATATTCCATGTTTCCTGCTAAATATGTGTAGTATAATGTTATGTTACCCGCTGAGTTGGTGCACGACTAATGCACTTTTAATATCTGAATTGTTGCAGTCAATGCACTTTATGTTCGTGTATCAAGTGTTGGAATCATGTCAATGAAACTGACGGGAGTGAATTCACGTAAGTGAATGAATAATACCATCATGTTTTTGTAACACATAGTTCTCTAATCAATACAATATTTCCCATTTACAAGTGACGAAAATTTAGCTGTATTTCCAGTGCAACAAAAATGACAGCAACTGTCCTTGATGTCATCGCGGGACGTGATTTAGTGATGTCCTGGGAATCCAGTCTAACTCCATGATCAGAAGGTATTGTTTATTGATCAGACTAAGTAATGCCAGTTGATATAAGCACCCCCAAACTCAGACGGTTAGATGAGTTGTCATTGATCGTCATACGGATAGTACAGGCTTCCTGTGTTATATCAGCAGTAAATATTGATGTTCCCTTGTCCCCGGGAGTCCGTAAAGGAACAGCTTGAGCAAGCTGAAATATTGAAGAATAACAAACAAAGCTGCGATTAGATACTGAATCGAAGGAAAACGAAGTAGTTGGCTTACAGATAGTGAAATATGCAACAATAACTGCGATAATGTGCATTATGCATAATGCTGAAACTTGAATCGAATATTTTGAAATGTTCAACGTAACCAACAGATGAGTGCTTTGGCTGTTAGAAGAACATGTTTCTATTATTGTATAAAGTTAAAAAGAACATACCAAAATATATTGCACTAAAACCTCGAATCAGTATATATCTCTACGTTAATAATAATTATAATAATAATAATAATAATAATATAATGGCTACTTATAATACGCCAAAACTGTGCATGTCCTTGGAACAATGATTAGTTGATATTTTACCAGAAAAGTACAATTTATTTGATTCTGGTATTTGGTGTACATTTGATTTTTGTACAAGCTACATTATTGAGTCAGCTGTTTCCTTTGCTTCGTGTCCCACTAGACACTAGTGTCCCAACTAACACAATAACGTGTCCATAGCGTGGCTACCACGTTTATGTGACCATAGCGTGGCTACCACGTTGATGTGACCATAGCGTGGCTACCACGTTTTTGTGACCATAGCGTGGCTACCGCGTTGATGTGACCATAGCGTGGCTACCACGTTTATATCATATTGATGTATCCACATTACTGATCCCACGTGGTATGCACGTAGCTTCCACGTGGCTAAACCACATTATAGTATACGTTGTAATTATAATATAATATTCCGAAACCCAGACTACCACACACACACACACACGCACACACACACACACACACACACACACACACACACACACACACACATATTCCCTATTTACACAAATATAATGGTACTAGGCAATCGGACACTTTTACGTGAAACAAACTTACGGTTATCTGTTACGCCTAAATCACGTTGTAGTGATCATGAATCCCGCTGAATGTAGGTCTTCAGTATCATTACGTACATAGGTCTACATTGGAAGTCTACGTTGTAGGTCTACATTATGATAACGTAGGGAAATAGCCACAAAGCCAGTAACACATAGCGAACGGTCATTAAGGATATTTACGTCATCGTACACAGGAAGATAAGATCTAAACCTAAACGAAACCATGTACCACTTCAATATTTATAGTCAATTACTCACGAGTTACGAGGAAATACAGTATGATATTATCGTTCCAGGGTGACATTAATGTTGTAATCCCCAATGCTAACGAGCAACTTGCACTATTAAGTTGACGACAGAATTATCGAAACTTTTACATAATTACTCGTTGCTAATTCAGACAGCCATGTATATTGTGTTGATTTACATAATTACTCGTAACTCGTTCAGACAGCCATGTATATAGTGTTGATTTACATAATTACTCGTAACTCGTTAACACAGCCATGTATATAGTGTTGATTTACATAATTACTCGTAACTCGTTCAGACAGCCATGTATATTGTGTTGATTTACGACAACATACATGTGGTCACACGATGGTAGCGCAAATAATCCTGTTTAAGAACTCTAGAGATTTTTTCACCCGTTGCTCTATTTCTCCATTTTATCCAAATCTAGAACATATATATGTACACTAATAACTTACTAAACAATACATTAATAAATTAATAAGAAACGATCTTAGTAACGCGATGATAGTGAGTGTAGAATGCCAGTGTGAGCATGATAGTCACACGATTTCGGTAAATACATGCAATAATCCATATTGGATTGCTCACCTTTTATACTGTTTTACTTATATTTTGTACCATATTTTAAATGTGAGGTGAGACGTTAATAAAATATATGTCTGTCTGTCTGCATAGAGTTGCCGTAAAAAAGTTGGCGTACTGATCCTTAATATAGGATGCGTTTGGAAGTTGCACACAGGCATAACCACGTCTTCAGGTAATCTAACCACCACAGTACAAAGTTTCAAATGAAATTACCTCGTATTATTGACCATTGAAATGAAACACGTTTCTAAATAATACGCATCGTCAGTCTAAATCCTGAAGAATACTTCATTTCTAATATTGATGTGGACTACTATTAAAGGGAGTATTGATCCCTACGGGGCATGTCTTCATTCAAGACGTAGGGCGTGCAAGCTAAAGAAATAACCAACAATAAAGCACGCGTATTGCAATGGGAGCCATATTTAACCTTTATAACCTGATCAAAAGCCATACATTTACTTCAACTCATCTCTTACCAATGGAACCGGGAAGATGGAATTACACATCCATATATAGCAGAATATGTCATCTCTGTCAATTAAATGATATTGGTGATGAGTGGCATTGCGTTTTTAAATGTCAATATAGTTCCAACCAAAGAACTCCGGATACCGGTATCCCCTCGTATTACCTGCATCCATCCCTAGCTCACGTTCTCTTTAAGGAACACGAACATCAATGTATTGAGAAATCTCAGTGTATTCTGTACTATTGTCATGCATTATATGAAGAACTTCCTAGCAAAAGCATGTCCGCGATTTCAATGTTAATTTTTGTAATATATATGTGTACCTCATATGCCGAGGTTCTCAGCCTGAGTTAATAAAGGTTCTGTTCTGTTATGTTAGCAAGTTAAACACCGTACGTGTATTCATACTCATTGCTACTGATCATGATCCTGAAAACATTGATCTTAGGTACTTAAAAAAAACAAAAACTTCAAATAAATAGGATTTTATAGATTACTGTAGAACATCTTTAAAAGTTACATTGTATTATAATAAGTACTAGTATTGCGGTTATACTCATTTCGTTGTGTGTGTTCTTTTTTTAATTTTTATCCAGCATGCCAATTCTTACTAATGGAAACGATTTTATTGACATAACATTTAAAAAAAAGTTGTCTTCAATCTAATTACAAATATGGATTTACCTATTTAACTATAATGTAAATAGAGAACTTTAAAGGAGTGTATGGAATTACTGACATACAACAAAGTCTAAAATACCACACTTATGCTATTAATGTAGGGAGCGTAATATTTAATATTCGCACATTAATATTGCATGTACTTCAAAACCATTATTTATCCACGGAATTGGTGCACTGTAGCAAGGAATTAATTTATTGTACAAGTTAAGTGATCTGTAGTCTTTTGTTTTCATGGTAAAATTAAACTTGTATAGGTAAATTAATTCATTTTCCATTACTGTTTCCTGCCTTGGACTGAGCAGGAACGGTCAATACGTTCGATTCCATATCCATTTGTGAGGGAGGATTAGTTAATGGTATCTGAATCCACGATTTACACACTACCCGGAGACCATAGTAAATTGCAACCTCACTTAATCACTTTCCGCGACATAAAAATGACAATAGAAAACACCATGCCAGGATCTCCGACAGAGCAAATGCTCGTTTTCAGCTGGGATAATTAATTATGATTAATTGAAGTGAATAATTCCCGTATACTCGACTCTATCCAACTTCCACGTAGACAAAACAAATGTATGTGTGCTTAGATTATATAGACGTATACCGGTATCTGTGTGGTGTATATCAACAGTAGCAATTTAATATACGAATTGATGTAATGTTTAGAATCGCTATATGGAATTGGCATTAATGTTATAGAAGAACTGTGTGCAGCATTTGCTGCTGCATCAGTTAAATTATTGCGCATGAGGCCGACATGGCTTGGCAATCAACAACAAAAAAAATACCTCGTATTGCGATGTTGCCAGATAATCGTGAAGTTGTAAAATTTCAATAATGAAACGGTTATCACAGAAGTCGTTTCGCACACAATCATTTAAAAATATAAATCTGAAGGTCATATTTCACCGGGACAGTTATTGTAAACGTGACAAATGTGGAATTATGATGTTAATGACTGAGGGAAATATTTATTCCTAAGCCTGCTTTAATTAATGTTAAATACTGGAATACATTGGTATATATATATATATATATATATAACGCCAGTATTGCCCCTAAATGCATCAACATGAAAACTTGTTAGGTGTCCTGTTCCAGGATCCTGCAAGAATCAGACATGATCCTGGCAGGACACGTTCACCTCTGGTGTCCTGGTATAATTTTGAGCATCCACATTAGGTGTCTTGACCCGGACACCTAACAGGACACCTCACCTTTACTTTTACTGTGATCATGAACGTCATATCCGGTGTCTCCTTACATCATCGATTTCTTGCCCCGAGATTACGAACATTATTGAGTACGATTTCATGCTCAAGCTCACATTTTATATGAGGATTTGTTAATAACACCCTGAGTTGAGCACGAGTTCGTACTAAAAACATTTCGTAATCTCGGGGCATGCTATCGTTAATGTAAGGAGACATTGGATATGCCTTTCAGAGGCTATGCTGGAGGTGGCTACTAGTATTTAAATACGCCATGCCATCACAGCAAGAAATTGCTATCAGGATCATGACAGGACCCTGAGGTGAAAGTGTCCTGCCAGGATTCTGTTAGATGTTGTTAGGTTCTTGGAACAGGACACCTAGCTTACCTTTTGCTGTGCGTGCGCGTTGTCGAGCATTAGCTGGTATACGCCATTTTAAAGTCACGATGGTAAAACCAAAACAAACCACATCACTTTCACGAATTCGATTTAATGCCAACTTTATCATTTGTGGTGTATTAAATGACTACCCACAATGACAGATGCATGTATAACACACAGACATGAATCAATAGCAAGTAGTTCCAGACACATGCCTGACTTACTACATATGACAGTTCATATCATGAATAATTCGGACGTAAGATTGTGACGTTCTTATCAAGCTGACAAATGACGACCGCAGATGAATTTCGCAGATTATCTGACATATTCTGCAGCATTGTCATTGATCTACAGAATTTTCTATATTTATATAAAAAAATACATAAATAAGTAGAATTTGCTGCGTTAATATTATTCCTGTTATTTATAATGAAGACGATACATAGACTATGCATATTATGTGTATAATCTGACAATGACTTTCTCAAAGGTGAAATGCTGGTCAGTGATGTGATCAATACTTATTAATCGGGTATCCAAGACTTACACAAATGATCTCTGTAATGCCATGACCAAGGTTTCCAAACCATGCTTTCACATGACGATAGCTAGGAACACCGTATGTGGATGTTATCTATACTCAACACCATATATTAAGGGCCGGCAGGTATTTTGTTGGGATGTTTTCTGTTAAATATTGGAACTGCTTGAGGAATCTGGTGCCATTATTCTTTCATTGTGTCTCTGCAAGTGCTTGCGGATATTTGAGAATCTTACCAAATCAGTGACCAGTGTATATGATATTTCTTTATAACAACAATGACATAACAGTTATATTGTCAGAATTCCAGTGTGGCAATCACGACGTTCGTTGGGATGCTCAAGGTTAATGGCATATATAGTAATTCTGGCACTTCAAACACGCGTTATCGGTATGCACTGTATTGTCAAGTGAACTCTGAATGATCCGGCTAAAGGGAACAATACAGATCCTTGCTTCCAAACAGAGAAATAATAGTTAATCTTTGTCAAGGTAAAGCTTACTTCACGCATTTGGTAAGGTCACTGCTAGCATACCAGTACAACTGAAACACATTTCTGCACATTCCAGTACACGTCATCATATACTAAAAGTGAGTTATGACAGACATATCCATTATTTCGCATGTGGATTTAATCGATATGAAATGAATCGTGGAACACTGATTCATAATGTTCGTTGTAACAATATCAGAATAATATGTCAATATAATACAGCAGTCTTCCTAGGCAGATGTCGAAATGTTATTGAATACTGTGTCCAACGAGTACACATTTATAAGTAGAATTGGCTGCTTAATAAACATTGACGTGCCCCGGTTGTTTCAATATGTATAAATTTCGCCGTTTCGTCAAATTAATTTCGCCGTTTCGTCAAATTAATTTCGCCGTTTCGTCAAATTGTCTCCGTTTTTGCCAACATTAGAAAACATTATTAGACTGAAGTCATTGAGGTATGGTGGTGTTATTTCAACCATGCGTAATGAATAACTGGAGATATGGGATTGAAAACTCAAACGAAAAATCCACAGGGGGAACATATTCTGTTTCAATATCGTGTAATTCTTGACTGATGTGACGGTTGACCAATTAAATGTAATTGTATACTAGGTTATGAATTGATATCAAAATATTCGTACAATAATGTATTAATAACAATTCACTTTTATGAAGATATATAGGTAAGAAGTCAGTGGCCAAATATATACGACTTCCACAATGTAAAAGATAAACATGAAATATTTATGTGTTGTCGAATAAGAAATACCCGAAGCAGTTTGCACACATTCATACCACGACTATAATATTATTTATATCATAATGTCCAATTTGTCCTACTTATTAAATATAAATCAATTCACTCCACATATAGAACATTGAAATGTGTTCAGTTCTATTCACAAGTGGTAGATGCTCCTTGCTTTATATTGCGTCAATGACCCGTTCTCAAGTAGGGAAAATCGTTGGGGGCCATGTTATGGTTTGCATCAATATGTTTCTTGTTTATATAGATGGTACGGTTCTCAGCACTACTATTGAAGATACCACTGCCCGTGTGATGTAGTACGTACTATACAATGATTATAAACTTTCCAATTAAGCATCTGAACATCAAATATGAAGACAGCCAGCTTGTTTCTATTGGCAGAGACCAATCAATAGTACAATCTAATAATAATAGTAATGAATGAATGAATAAATAAATAATTAAATAAATAAATAGTGAAAGATGGGTATAAATATTAATACCGTCACCTACCTATTTGTATACCGGAAGATAATCCTCAAGAAAAGCCATAAGGAATGTATATAATGTATACAAATATGTTCACAGTTCTACAACACACTATCGACAAAAGAACCAATTTTGTTGACGCTGTCGAGCAAGATGAACTGCAGTATACGACAAAGATATTCTGATATGAATATGATAACGTGCATTGCTAAAGAGATGAGATATATCTTAAGACGTTACCAATGGTTTTCATTCCGCACAGTATATTTTATTTTATATATTAGTAGCTACAAATAGCTCACATACTGCTTAATACTAATACCATGCTATGTCTTTTCTATTACTTGCCCAGTTGTAAGTAATGACCTAGTAGTCCGTGGGCTGGGAAGGTCTACCGTGCACCCCCCAGAACCCATCATTGATACAAATCCCTGAACAAAATGATACCACACTTGGAGGTTCTGGGGTGGTGCTGTGGTGCATGGTGGACATTAAATCTACCATGTAAGCAAAAATATGACCCAAACAATACTTTTATTGGTGGCCATTTTAAAAATAAAAATGGCTGCATACATTATTTCAACTACTTGATGTATAACTATTCCTAATGGATTGCACGACAGACCCTGCCAGCCCACGGACTATAGGATTTAGCTCCACGATCATCTTCAAATGAAATACGCTTCCACCATTGAAGCAAATAATTAATCCCGAACATTAAAGAGCACTGATCAATGAGATAATAAGTTCGGTGCCTGATTAAAATATACATTCTTGAGTCATGATCAGTGGATATAAATTATGTGGATATGCTGTGTTATCACGGTCATCATTATACGAAACATCCACTGCAAAGAATGAATACGATATGTATTCAAATCGAATCGGGACGAAACAATTCAATTACCGTTGGTAAACGGAATTTGAATCAGTTTGTAAATTTATTGCACATTAAAGTAAAACATAACACAGATCAGGAAACCTAAACATAACTAATTTCCATTACAGTTGCAAAATGGCGATGTGAAGTCGACTACGTATTATCACTTCTCGCTGTTGTGTAAAAGAGAGACCCAGGTTAACGCAGAACGATTCTTGTCCGGAAAAAAACCACTTTCTCTACCATGACCCTGTCATCATCTATGGACAACCCTTCACTATGAAGATATTTCACTGTACGTAGAGAGCTAAATATAAATTCGGAAAGTTCTCGTTGAATCAGTTCTGGTTGGGAAACAAAGATACCGCTTGCCATTGATGTGGATGCCAACGTCTCACAGTACAGTCAGTACAGTACAGTACAGTAAGGACTCGATGCCAACGTCTCACAGTACAGTACATACAGTACAGTAGTACAGTACAGTACAGTATAGTACTCAGTACAGTACAGTACTCAGTACAGTACAGCACAGCACATCACAGCACATCACAGCACAGTGCAGTACAGTACAGAACAGTACAGCACAGCACAGCACAGCACAGTAAGTACAGTACAGCACAGTAAGTACAGTACAGCACAGTACAGTACAGTACAGCACAGCACAGCACAGCACAGTACAGTAAGTACAGTACAGCACAGTACAGTACAGCACAGTACAGTACAGTACAGTACAGTACAGCACAGCACAGCACAGCACAGTACAGTACAGCACAGCACAGCACAGTACAGCACAGCACAGCACAGCTCAGCACAGTAAGGACTCGATGCCAACGTCTCACAGTACAGTACAGTACAGTACTGTACAGTAGTACAGTACAGTACAGTACACAGTACAGTACAGTACACAGTACAGTACAGTACAGTAGTACAGTACAGTAGTACAGTACAGTACAGTACAGTACAGTACAGTAGTACAGTACAGTACAGTACAGTACAGTAGTACAGTACAGTACAGTACACAGTACAGTACAGTACAACAGTACAGTACAGCACAGTACAGTAAGGACGCGATGCCAACGTCTCACAGTACAGTACAGTATTGTACAGTAGTACAGTACAGTACAGTACACAGTACAGTACAGTACACAGTACAGTACAGCACAGTACAGTAAGGACTCGATGCCAACGTCTCACAGTACAGTACAGTACACAGTACAGTACACAGTACAGTACAGTACAGTACACAGTACAGTGTAATACAGTACAGTACAGTACAGTACAGTACAGTACACAGTACAGTACAGTTCAGTACAACAGTACAGCACAGTACAGTACAGCACAGCACAGCACAACACAGCACAGCACAGTACAGTACAGTAAGGGCACGATGCATTCCATCCAGGCGGTGTCCAAGAGTCAAGAACGCTCACGGTAAACGTCTGTAAGTTCTGAGTTCCAAGTCACACGCTGTCTTCTCATGACAGTCAACTTTCCCGATGCCGTTGTCTGTGATGTCGTCACTGTAAGAAATATATTGCGTGCGTAAGTGCAATGTGTGAAGATCCCAATCCCTTCTGACGGGCTGGCTTCATCTTATTTCGCATTCTAATGCTCGACCAGTATCGTTTACGCGTTGCATGGGTCTCGAGATGGCCACCATCGAGCTTAAAAAAAACCCAGTCATACAAAGTGCCATGCCATAGGCACTATGTATGACTGGGTTTTTTTAACCGTAAATTTGGCCACTATGTATGACTGGATCTTTTAACCGTAAATTTTGACATTTACTTTCCGTAGCACTATTTATGACTGGTTTAATTTAACCGTAAATTTTGACATTTACTTTCCGTCCTTTATTTCATTTACAAAATGACCGAATATATGTGGGCATCGCAGAGCTTCAGCACGGTTTATGTCTAGGTCTTGCCATCAATCCATGCGCGAAGTTGACCACTGCCACCATGCTAAGCTCTATTTTCGAATTGCTTAATCATTATAGAGGGCAATTATTCATGTTGGCCATGCAAATAGGTCATGATGCTGTTCGAATAAGCGTTTGCGGAACACCATTTAATGTGGTGTAGTTTTTAAATTGTTGTATACTCTACCAAAATAGAAACGCAAAGTTGATGTATTTTCGTTTATGATTTCTGTATTTTAAGACAACTTAGTTTTTCCATTATTATAATGAACACTTTGCATTGATTAATGTTTTGGGTTGTCATTTTGGAAGTACAGTGGTATGCCCGAGTTTCAGCTAATCGTATCTCACTGGTTATTATTAGCTGTATAATATCTCGACCGAGAAATTTCACTCACAGCGGTAATCATGTCAGACCATTTCCGTATTCAAACTGACAGGACTAATGTATGTGGTTGTTGCATCTAAGGACACTCTGGCTCAGACATATATGGGTGATCCTCATGAACATCTTATACATGTACATGTACATGACGCATTTACTGGTAATCATTGTAACAGCAAGCAAATGCATTAGGTGGTTAATTAGTATCTAACATTCCCACCTGGTATCACTGGAAAGCATAAATTCCGAACAAATAAATCTATGAACCAAAAGTATGATGTCCAGACCCTCATTTTATGGGTCAAACAATCCATTAGGAATAGTTAGTTATACATCAAGTGGCTCAAATAATGTATGCAGTCATTTTCATTTTCAAAATGACCGCCAATAAAAGTAGTTTTTCGTCATATGTTTGCCTACAGGGTAGATTTAATATCCATCATGCACCACAGCACCACCTCACAAAAATCTGAGCAAACAAACAAACAAACAAAAAACTCGATTTGGACTAAATCAGACTTTGAAAAATGATTTAAAGAAGGTAACTAACTGCAGTTTTCTGTTATGTTAATTATTTGACCTTCAGTGACGCCACACCAAACAGCATTGCTTCTCATCACGTTATTTGGGCAATTACTCACTACGTAACGGCGAGTTGACGTCAAAACTGGACATAGGTATCGGGGCTTCTAGCACCACGATTTGTAGAATCCGATCGGTTCAGAGTGATTTGCGGGATGACCAAACACTTGAACATTTCCGAGAGACGATGATTGGGCGATGACAGCGATTTCACAGATGACGTAACCGTATTTTGTCCATCATCCACAAGTGACATTACTCACGTTGATCCTGATCGTGGATGATGTACTGTTGGTTCTTAGCTGAGTACACATGTACTACACATGTACTCAGAATATGTATCGCCTGTTGGCTGCAACCAAACACACGTACCACTTCCGGTACGGCTTGTGCAACAATCAACCAGCGCATGGCGCGTCGCCGGTCGATAATCAACAGTCTAAGGATTTTAAAATCGTTGTTTTCTGCAGATTTGTATATGTTTTTCTGTGTGCCATGAACGATATGCGTATTATCACGTGAATGTGGCGCCCACCAAATGGTCAGGTGATCTTCTCCAATCCATTTCATGCTTTACACAAAATTGTCCATACATGCGCACCGTTTAGGATAATCAAGTACTAAGTGATTAAAAAGGCATGCCAGCATATGGGCTGGACATACTTTACCAATAGATATATTTTAATATGCAGTGGGTACTTGTGAGGAACTCTGTAATAAAATCAAGTTTCCTTTTTTGTTCAGTTTATAATATAACGTTTTCAGCAACCTGAACATACATACATCTCTATGCATACGCGGCAGTACACTGCGTTCGTCATAGTGTTGACATGCTTAGACACATGTCATTGTATTTTCGGCATGGCAATCGGCATACACGTTAGATGCTGGCCCATATCTCATTCCTGTATGGTACATAAATATGTGTAGACATCCGGCTGCTAATTTCTCGCCACATTTATGCATCGCACCTTGGCATGATATAAGGATTCGTTCATGGAACACCTCGTAAACAAGCTGAGGTCGTGCTTGCTGAGTAGACACTGCTCCGTATACCACTGTAAATTGAGATGTTAATAGGAAGAAGACATTGGGAGGTTAAGCTTGACCAGGTTACAACACCAGATTTCTTGAGCGTTATAAATTTGGAAGTAGAATTGGAATTGTTAACAGGTCAGCTTATCCTCCAAACACAGACGGGTATTAAGTCTATGCCTTGAGGATGTAACGAAATAATGTCAACTGCAAATCCAATTGAATTCTGGTTTTGCCTACATGTATAGTAGAGCTTGTTTTTACAGGGGTATAAAAGGATAAACTGTCTCTGGTTCGAATCTCTAAGTTGTGATAACGTGTTGAACCAGGGAGACATACACTGGGGCTAATTAGATCCACGCGGCGCTAACTAGGTTATCAGATTTGTAATAAAGTGTACAATTTCAAGTTAACACCGTCTAGCTTGCAGTACTTCAATACCCAGACTACATGTACATCACTTGAAATAAAGTGTTGGACCGTGACCGTGATTATATGGCAAAGTTGGCATATGGACTAGTGTTGTTGACATCTCTATACACATGCATGATGTACATTTGTGTATATATTGTGCGGTAAAATACATATAATTATTTATATTCATATTTTATTATTCTTGTTATTTACTAGTCTTCTTCTTCTTCTTCTTCTTCTTCTTCTTCTTCTTATTATTATTATTATTATTATTATTTTAATCTTTAATATTGTTGTTATTGTTACTATTGCTTTTAATTATTATTATTATTATTATATTAGTAGTATTATTAGTATTACTATTATTCTCTTCTTATTATGGTCAATACCACCACGATCTGGAGTATCTTCAAACTATTTATACCAGAAGCTGTCAATAAACACAATGAGGAAGATACATAAAGTAGGGGATGTTGCCAGTTGAGGAGGGGGTGGGGGTGGGTGGGTTCGCCAGTGGTATTGACTAAATCAAGCCTGCCTGGTTGATTGGACGAATGAACGTGTCGAATCTACTGGTTTGTGGCACAGTATAAAAGCGATTCGCACAGATTTGTACAGCAAAGTTCAAGACGTGTAATTGAAGATGCTTGACTAACATACGTGAGTTCGCGGATGGTCTTGGATTGGTTGTTCACACATTGCTGGGCAAGCTATTGTACATGTAGTATGTATAGAACGCATACATGTTGCAAGCGTTGACGAGAGAACTGCTAGATTGCAGAGTGAATATACCAATTAATTGGGGCAAGACTCATCTTAGAAATTCTCGCGCTTTGAAGAATAAATGAGATCCCTAAAGCCTGTTGAGCCACAGACCAACGTTTCCACTGATCACAAAAGACAACTCTATATTGCTTGCCTCGTAGAGCTTGATCTCACGTGTCACAGACCCATTCACAGAGCTGTTCCACAAACGCTTCCTTTGATGTGACGTACGTTTGCATACACCAGTGAATGACACTCCTAATAACTTGCGAAACATCCTACGTTGACGAAGAACGACAGTGAGAGGAGTTAAGAGAAGTTCTTGCTTTCTCTTCGTAGTTGGACCCTCCGAGGTGTGTGTGTGTCTGTGTGTGTGTGTGTATGCCTGTGTGTGTGTGAGAGAGAGTGTCGTGGTTCCACGGTGGTATGGCCTTGTATTGATTTTCTCTCTGGGTGCCTGGCTGTTAACATCTACTCTGGTATTCCTCTCCCTCCGCCGCACTTTACTATCGGCGCTACTGGGATGTTCACGGGCCGCTCTCACCTGTTGGAGTACGGAACATAAGGTAGGTTCTTCTAAACATACTGTCTGGCTTTTAACAAGTGAATCTATGTTTTGGAGAATACACGGTGTGCGACATAGCGATAGGAGTAGGGTGTATATGTGCTCTTCTTCACATACAATCTAATTAATATTAGTTTCACTCTTTAAACATTTTGACATTCTTTCGCGAAACAGCGAGTGTCCAAATATCTGAGCGTCAGTTTCGGATATGATTTTCACGTGTGCATGTGTGACTCCAATACTAGCATTATCTGTACGCGGTTGCTATACAGATTAAGTCTGGAAAAGAATTCGCAACTTGCACTTCAGACGCTTTATTATTGTACCGGTAATTATATCTACAGACAACAGCTGTATTAAGTTGATTAAGTAGTAAGGTTATCACAGCAACCCGGATATATAATCTGATTGTATTAGGAAATGTAAACGTGGTTTTCATCAACCAGAGCAACGGGGGAATGCAATTTTCAATTACTTGTGAATTATTCTAATTATGTTAGAAGTAAAAGTCATTTTTCTAAAAGCATTGCTGTATGTCCTCTATATCGGCTTCCGCGCTATTTTGGAATAAATAATTCCAAAATAATATTCTGTTCTGGAAAGAGTCCGTTGGGTTTCAATTTCTTCCAATATTTACTCTTAGCTGTGTGTGTAAAAAAAAACTAGGAATTTTGTGGATCGTTAAATTATGTATTATATATCACAGGTCATTGCTCCACATACCGCTAGCATATTCTCCCTTAGGGATTTCACAGTAGCGGAAATAATACTGATTTCCAATGGTCAGTCGTATTTTCATGCGCACGTTCCATATATACGCCATCAGTGTACGCATATCACCATTCAATTGATATACACACGCAAGAATAATACACATTAGCTGTGAATTTATTTTACGATATTGAGTGATGCTAATTAAATAATGAAACATGACGTGCTATGGAGTTTACCGAGTATTCATGTAAATTCAGACGTGTCCTTTGCATGCATTCATGTCTACATATATAAATATTAACGGCTATAATGCAAGTGCGCATATATAATTTCACTGCGTTTCAATAATTCACCAATTTTAATCATTTAAGCATACATAGTAGTTAATGTGACTTATTGCCACTTCAGTAAGTATATTCACAACAGTAAAGGTAATACAATATAGATACACACGCATTAATGTGTTTCTGAAGACATGGCATTGCCTCTTTCTTAATACTGTGAATTATGGATTATTTTATTGTATCCGGTTTTCATATTGAAATTGCATATTGCACTGATACCTGTCAGCATATATGCTTGTACTAATATACGTTCAGAAAAATAGACTTCACAGCTGGAGATTCTACTTAGCTTTGTATACTACTATTGTCAGCATGTCTATATACTTTTAAATATACATGCTATCCCTTGAGTAACTGTCTAGTAGTAATGACCGAATAATCTACACGTTAGATGCTAATCCAACCATGCGTATGGAAACACATTAAGTTCTAACTATCCTCTCTAATTAGACGTAATGTCTTTGTTCGTAAATCGTCATGACAAATATGTCATCGTATTAAGTCGTGGAGGACAAAGCCATATTTGTGGTACTGTGTATGGTGTTCTATCAACGTTGTAGATTAGCTTTTCCAAATGGACAAATCCATAGAGGTACAGATAAACACGGAATTGGCTAACCGTTGTACGCCTCGCTAGATGGGCTCAGGGGACGTGAACGATTGGCTATGTACGAAAACAATTGGCCATTTCTAACCAGTGTGGACTATTTCATCTGTAACTAAGAAACAAAGAGGCTATGTATGACAGCATGCTAATTCTCAGCATGCTAATCAGAATTAGCATGCTATATCTCACTTGAGTGCACGAATCTATGCTAAGGCCACTATAGACTAGGCGATTTTTATCGCCGCAACAGTGTTGCTGCGATATTTGTTGCCTAGTGTATAGTGAAAAATAACTTCTCTCCCATGTGTTGAGACGACAAAATTGAGATCGCCTTGAATAGGAACATGTTCTTTTCCGTATGCGGTCTCATATAACGTATAGCAAAGTGTTAGGGAGACAAATGTTTTGATAACAATCGCCTAGTCTATAATGGGCTTTAGACTGGCGGGATGTTCTAAGTCCCCGTGGAAGCTACTGTGGAGAAATGCCGGGATTCAAGTAAAGTGAATGGCAAGTAAAGTGAATTGAGTTGTAATCCGCTTTCAAGACTATTTCGCTTATATACTCAACCAAAAAAGAAAGTATGCATATTGAAATCAAGAATAATATACACTCGATATTTCACTAGGGTACCTTCGTGAGTGCACAACTTAAAACAAAACAGTAAATAAAGTCACAAAAGACCGTTTGATCATGTCACGCCTATGGCAAAATGACGGTCAGAAAGCAGTTGGGATGCTTGATGCTGGGCGCAGTGTCACTGACGTGGCCAAACGTTTTGGTGTAAACAGAGTCACTATACAGAGACTGAACAATCGTTTGCAGGCCACTGGATCCATCAATGCGGCCGTCCACGATTTATGTCGGCTGTGCAGGACCAGCACTCTCAAGAACCGTTTTCAACCAGCCACCATTCTTGCCCGACAGTTCCGCATTCATACTCAGACAGTCAGGAACCGTCTGCAAGCCTACAGCACCCGACCACTCCGACCTGCGAGGAGACCTATTCTTACCGAGAGCCATCGTCAAATCCCTGCAATGGCCACGACAACGGATCCAATGGACAAGGAAGCAACAGAGAATGTCTTCTTTACTGATGAATCGCGATTTAACTTGAGAGTTGATGATGGGCGTACCAGAGTGTTTCGCAGACCAGGCGAGAAGCACCATGACAGTTGTGTGACGGAGGTTGACAGAGACGGCGGAGGCAGTCATGGTGTGGGCGGGAATATCGTTGAATTAACCTTCAACAGCTGCAGCAGGCCCTTGAGCAGGAGTGGAGAAACATCCACGCTGAGTTCGTGAACAGGGCTATTCATTCCACGAGACGCCGATGTCAAGCCTGCATCAATGCCAGAGGCAGGCACACGTCCTACTGATTCGCAGGAGAAGCCACAATGTTGGAGACTTTCATTCTATGACGACATTTTTTGTTTCATGGGGCGGTTACAGTAATGGTCAATTGGCAGCAAAAACGTGCACAACTTGTGATATTATTGCACACACACACACACACACACACACACACACACACACACACACACACACACCTCATAAATGGTGTGGTTACCTAATTCGAGTTTTTCTGCAATGATTGACGTCTGGTTTATGAAATAAATAACTGTTGATTACATGCATACGTTCTTTTTGGGTTTAGTATATCACGACTTTTCAATTTGTTCTCTGCATCTTTGCAATGCACGTCCTAATGAATTTTCCCTTGATATCAATATTTCACAGAGAATAACCATTATGTATATGGTTGTCCAACGATGTATAGATCACTATCGATAAAATGTTCATGCTCCAATTTCTGGGCCGAGGTAGAATAACCCACATTGGGATAACACTGCAATTAATCTACTGGTATCAATTGGTATACCGCCTGTAGGAACTGCCTGTCGTGAGAAAGAGGTTCCTCATATTAGAGAAATGTATTCCACTTCCCACGTGAAGTCTTCAATCTTGTTTCTATCAACAACTACAGGGCTATCCAACTATCATAAATAGGATCGGCAAAGTCACGTGACTGACTCCAGCTGCTGAATTAAATCTCGTGAAGTCTCCTGAAGTATAAGAAAAATGGGAAGATATGAAACATGACTGATCCATTTACTCAATGACTTGATGAATAATTTGGCGTTGAATGATCACATCTAAGTCGATTGTGTCGTATCAGTTGACAGCCAGTGTAATATAACGGCACTATGGCCTGTGCATATCTTCTGGTCATCAAAAAGGTATGTGGATTTTTCACCCAATAACATTCAAATAACAAGCGATATCTACAGCAGTAGATATCGTTTGACCCAATTAAAGGTTTATTTGATTGTTTATTTGATTGTTCAACCATTGTGATGTCATCGCTACAATTGTGATGTCGTAGCATTGCTATGATGTCACAGTGCAAATGCACACCAGCCTAAAGATTTGACTTCACAGTAAAATCTTTATGATGTGGCATTTTTCTTCTTTAATGACTTTAAAATGACATTTGGTGATAAATAGAATCTCACCTTCGTGTCTTGGAATATCAAATATATCAACACTCGTCGATGAAGTTATTAAATCCTCGGCAAAGCTCGTATTTAATAACTTTCACGACTCGTGTTGATATTTGATATTCCAAGGCACTTGGGTGATATTATCTCTCTCTATATAGATGTAGATGTACTGTAGATGGAAGAAATTTGACAGCAAAATTGTGATTTTAAAACACGTCTAAATAGGTCAGAGCAGTATTTAACGCCATATATGGTGTAAGAGGTTAAGATTAATGACAGCTCTCTATATGGATGATCCTGTAAGATATTTTACGATAAGATGATACGATTGTTTACGTTCTATATTACATTTTGTCACAATATATTGTAGTTTTAAAGTTCACTGGAACATCTAGACGTGTGTCTTGATATCACAAATGTGTGCTGTAGTGAAAAACAATTAATCTCGTCATAAAGATCCGTGAGAAAAGTAGAACATATTATATATATAATCACAATCGTCAACTTTTGAACCTTCTGTCTAATGATATATATAAAATACAATGTAATGGGCACCGTTTTCAGTTGCTTCTCGTAGACAGACAGACAAAACAGTTTATGTACGTCTCACTGGGTCTCGTATGTTTGCTTCGGATATATATACATTCGCACGTTCGAATTTCTCCGCATTTGGCATACATTGTATGCAAGTAATTAGCCACTCAATACACAGGTGGAAAGACAATTAACTCATTGAAATCGCCAGGTGGACTGCAAAAGTGAACACTAGAGACATCACCGTCGAAACTGACTTGTTTGTCCGCCGGTCCTACAGTTCCGCTGGTTCTGGTTTCTCAAGTATGCTAACCATGCGAAAGCCAATTAAATATTCATAGGCTATTAATTATGTCTAAATTCCTTACCAGGCATAGTTTTACCTTATGTGATATTCTAGTATTAATTTTGACGACAAGGTATAAGTATCGTATATCTCAGGATATACGTGTATGATAATAGTAATACCCATTCGTGCAGTCCATCAACAGTATATTATGATAACATTGGCACATTTAATGGTGAGGAGGAAATACGACAAGGATAATTATTATGATTAATTAATATGAGAATATGAAAGATTACTCTTAACTACTATTAGTATACATCGATAAAATATAACCTAACACCCCATGTTCTACTCCAATTATACCTGGGACTTATAGGATTTTAATATATTATTCTTCAGACGTATCGAACAATCCAGGAACTAGTTCAGGGGACACTGATATTCGTCAAGAAGTTATATACAAGGCAATAGAAAATATCTCTATTACGAACTGCTTGTCGTTATTGAACTGTAATTAATCAAGTCTTGTGTGAACACACCCTCGTCAAAATCCAGGGCAAATCATTCAATGCATATAGCGCAATCAATTAGCTTAGTCTTGCTTTATTGACTAACAACATAAAATCATCAAAGATTAATTTAAAATTAAATTGGATTCCATTATAAAAAAATATATAAAAAAATACACAGTATAGTACGACAAGTCAGGGACATACGACGAATATCTGATTCAACAGGATCGTACAACGGACGTAACCGCATTCTTCTAAGTAACCATAGTTTCCGCAATGTTACAACGCTTTCTGGAAGCAACGTCGTGGTTCCTCCAAAGATAAATAGATAAATACGTAGGACCGCTCTTGACTTGGTATGAAGCCAAGAGTGCCTTCTTGGCAACGTCTGAATTTCATCAGAGCGGAGCAAGCTATTCAGAATATCAGAATCGCTTCTTCTGGGTTCCAACAATGTTCTCCCCGCCATACGACTAATTCCATGAAAATATCGATATTTGACACCTCTACGTTTGATAATGGCGCTTCTGTAACACGAATGACAGGCACTGATGAAGTTGCTAGACACAATAGGTGTTTCAATTACAGTACTAGTCGTGGTGTATGATGCATTCCGCTTGATGGACGCGGACTAGTCAAATGTCGTAGCACTACCCATGCATACGTCTTTTCTTAATTCTACATTATATCTATTTTCTTTAGTTGAAAGTACATATATCGAGTATTAAGGAGGAATTATACATATACATTGAATTGATTTTTTTCTGAAAAGTATACATTGAATTCCTAAGTAGACAATAGAGACTACAGCAATGCATACTGGAAGAAAAAAACACAAAACAAAACAAAAATAAACAGACAAAAAACACAACAATTTAAACCATTGCTAATCTAGATTACGGTGGAAATACATAATTTCCTTTTCTATTTGTTTTTAGTTGCTTAAAATATATTTATATATATAAAGATATGGCTATTGCTTTTTTTAAACATAATTTTACTGCCCTTTTACAATTGAATTTCACAGAGTAGAAAGTATTCCTTCCATTAAATTAGAATGGTTAGAATGGACCAGCTCTTATCTCTTTCATGAAATGACTTGATCCCTCTCGTGCAATTATTCTGGCGATTCTATCGATCTGACTGATTAGTACTTGAAACGGGTTTTATTCTTGGGGATACTGCATACGAACAATATCAAAGGAAAGGCTGTACAAGATTAGAATTTACCAAATCCTTGTCTCTATCTCCCAAGAATCTAAGATTGCAACGAAACAGATTTGTCTGTATTCGGCTTAAAATGTTTATCTGAATGCGATGTCAAGAATGTTTAGCCATATTATCAAAGCATTCCCCGAAATGCAATTTCTTTGTAAAAGTGCATGCATATGCCATTCCTTTTTTTCTATTAGTTCTATTGTTTACATCTGTTCTGCTATTAGTTCTATTGTTTACAGCTGTTCTGCTATTAGTTCTATTGTTTACAGCTGTTCTGCTATTATTCCACATTCCTATTACTGTTCGCTTAACGTGTGTCGTTCTTCTCATCTATAACGACCATTGGTCTTTGCCATGATTCAGCAAAAATTAAAAACAAGTATACAGTGCCATCTAAAATAACAAGCACATTCTATAATTAAATCAGTCAATATTATATTAGTTGACGTCACCGGTAACTAGCTATGTTCTGTATGATTGGTTGGTTGATTTGGGGTTTAAAGCCACTTTCAAGATGTTTTTCACTCACATCATGGCTGGATCAGTAGTCTGGATTTCCACCAGTTTTTATAGTGCTAGCTCACTTGGAATATCACATATCGCAAATTGAACATGAATACTCCACTCAGACACAGTATACTGATTCCGAGCCGACCAGTCCTTGCTTTACCCCTTTAATGCTGAGCGTCAAGCAGGGGAACAACAAGTACCATATTTTAATGTCATTTGGTATGAGGTGACCGAGGATCGCACTCCGGGCCGACGCTCTAACCATTACGCCACGGAGCCGGCGTTCTGTATGAGATTGCATCACATTTAATGCAACTACATGTATTTACAACGTAGTTAAAAGTAAATTATACTTTAACTCAGTACTTAACTGGCTACTAAACATAGTATGTCTCTGAAGGTAAATAGTTTATTATCATGTAACAGTTTTCCTTTTCATTACATAATACGTTAATTTTAAATGTGTAATTGATGTGTCTGCATGTTTATCGAACACCACGCTATTGTACTCGTGGGAATATATTATCGAGCATCCATTTTTGGTACCGGATTATCTAAGCAAGAGGTCTACTCTTATTTCGAGATATTAAAAGGTTAATTGAAGGAAGTACATAAATAAAATATGTTAGCAAGATAATTGTATATATTAAATCGTCAAGCCGTAATGTAGCTATTACTATAATACTTTAATACATTAGTAAAAATTAAATACCATAATATATATTTCTTAAACTAGATATTAACTAGATATTAACTAGATATTAACTAGATACCGTAAGTCGTTGACTAATTTCTATATAAAAATAACCCACAACGTATACATGGAAAAACGATATTAAATGTTCATGTTTGTTCAAGTAGAGAATCATTATAAAACAAAGAAAAACACATAGAGTTCTACATTATTTAGAATTATTTTTGTATGGACGAGATGTTTGATAAGCATAAAATAAAGTGCGCTCAAATTAAATTTAATCTTGATTCGTTTTCGCTACTCGTAAATGTCAATATAAAAAAAATATACTGATAGAGTGTTTCTTCCGATGTCATTTCATTAACTTCGAGTGACGCAGCACGAAACTTAGAGATAGCTAATATAAATAAATGATAAAAATTCACACAGCTGCTGAGATGTGGTTCCTTGCACAAAGGAGGACCCTGCAAACAGACACATATCAAATCAAATGCCCCAACACGCTTGGGCAAGAAGTGAAGTGATTTGACAAATAGCAGTGCACGAAAGAACAACATGAAAAGAAAAAAACAACAACACTAATCTGAATTTCCTTAGATGTTAATGTTAAGAGAATAACGCAATATCATGTTATTTATTAATACAAATACGTCTTATAAATTGCCAGTAATGAGTTATTGATGATATCCACATGTTACTATTCCTTTCTATATATATGTATATCTCGCACTCTCTTTCTCTCTCTCTCTCTCTCTCCTCTCTCTCGCTCGCTCTCTCTCCCCCCTCTCTCTCTCTGTCTCTCTCTCACACACACACGCGCGCGCGCGCGCTCAGCTTTATTATGTCACAATTTAGAAGGCCATACATAATAGAAATATATTTGAAAGGCATACAGTAATATTGTTCGATGATGGTTTTGGAATAACAGAGATAATTTAGTGTCATAATCACCACCACAACAACTACCACCACTACTACTACTACTACTACTACTACTACTACTATTTCTGCTAATTTCTACTACTACTACTACTACTATTTCTACTACTACTTCTACTATTTCTACTACTACTACTACTACTATTTCTGGTATTACTACTACTATTTCTACTACTACTATTTCTGCCACTACTACTACTACTACTACTACTACTACTACTACTAGAGCATTGCATACGTCGGCTGCGGTCAACTATTCTGACTGATGTTAATGGACATTTGGAGTGATAAGCTAGACGGTATACAGAAAGCATCTCTGTTCGCGTTGCCCTTGTTTACCTCCAGAATGTTTCACTGCGCATTCTCGGAAGTCATAGCATTAGAGTTGTTGTCTATATCTTTCGAAATGGTAACCTTGACTACTTGTCTGTATTGTCTACCGCCAACATTACAAATATCATCTCTGAGAAATATTAAAGCAGTTAACTCATGCTTCACGTGCATTGTACAAGAATGCTGACGACGTAACATAACAGCAGCTGCAATTTAACAAAACAGAACACATCTACTCCAGATATAATTTTACAATTAAAGTGGAAATACAAGTTATACGGGAAACGTTATAAAAAAAAGCTTCCAGTTGATGCGCATCTCACGTGATACCGATGTTACGGAATAGAGAGGTAGAATCGTAGTTTACATCATGTGCGGAGTGGCTCTCATCTTTGTAGAAATAAGCCAATACGCAGTGTCATAGCTACTAGCTACTATTAGGCCACAAGACCCGTGGCTGCAGACATCTTTATCTTTAGAAAGCAAATTCAGGATTGTGGCATTACCGTGGCACCCTTAGGATAACATGTGAACCTGCACTGTATTTCACTCCTGGCTACGTCGATGAGAAATCGTGAATGTCGTATGTATTCTAAGATGCAATCCACTTCCTGTTACATTGTTATGTAATTGTATATTATCGAAAGGTTAGTGACGCACTAAATAAAATCTATAATTATGATGCGCAATGTAAAGAAGTTAAACTGATATTTCACGAACGTGCTCTACAGGTTCCTCTCACATAGTCTGTACGTATTGTCTTTATCACATACATCCTACATTGTATGGCGTTGAGGAAGCTATAAATAGGTGGGTGGTTGTCTATAGAGGATGGGGGTAGGTGACTACAGATTCGCAAATAATACTAATAAGAACGGTTCATTCAAAACCATGCAACCAGGTCAACCCGTAACCATTCCTTTAGCTAATTTCAATAATTTTACATTTATCGAGTTATCGAAAATATAATCACCATTGACATTTACGTTGACATATATTTAAGTAGAAGGGAAGGTCAAATGATTCAATTTATATTCCGGTGGTGTTCTCTTCATTAACCTGATCTGGTGATTCCTGAAAGAATCAGCAATACAAGATCTCAGAGGTGTCCTGACGGTATACTGCCATTGCTATTTAGGCTAACACAGTTTCCCGGAATGACCATCAGCCCCTCAATTATTGGCCAACGGTGGCATCTGGGTAGGCTTATCTTCACAATCAAACGTGTCTATTACTGGAGCTGATTGAATGAAATAGGCTCCACGGGACGGCGAACAGTCGTGGAGTGGGTGGCTCAACGGCACCGAAAACAGTCTTCCTTAAATCCAAGAGCTTTGATGCAACACAAGACGTTGGAACATCTAATTGGAGTACAGTCTTGGGTTCCTTGTCCTCAAATCCGAGGCATCCTTATATAAGTTATACCAAATATCACGGCGACCTGATGTATGCCGTAGGATCATCTAGCTGCTTTACGAATTCGCGATACTTCGTGAACTGCTCTCATGACTTTGGAAGTGGTAAATCTACGTCGTGTATCACCCATCACGTCTATGATTATTGTTAATATATGAGGGTTGGAGAATGTGAGACCTAGCTAGCGCACACTATGGTATGAGTGATATTGGTAATGGTTGATGGCTTTGGTCTGGGTAAGGGGGGGGGGGGGGGGGGGGGGGGGTGTAATTGAAATGTGCAAATATTGGGGAATCATAATTGATTAGATTGTTTGTAAGCAGTGTTAACGTATATATAACTGTTTCTCGTATTATAAGCAGGTCATTCGCTAGATCAGTGCAATTACGGGGAAACGATACAGTTCTTCAAATGTCAAGACCCAAATCAATGTTACCCTATGTCAACTATCTTAACACTATATCAGTCATGCTGTACAAATGGTGAATGTCAATTTACATAATTTGTCCACCTTATTAACCAGTTAGTGGTGGATTTCACAGCATGTTCTGGAATATAAATAACATCACTTACAGGAAAGACATACGGACATATATTACACAGTATATATATATATCGAAAGCGGAATGCATCACGAGTCTACGCGGGGTTTATCTAATGCCAAATCTATATACACTAGCTATTTTCTTTCACGGACGTGATCATGGGATACGAACACAATGTTGATATGAACATGCCCACACACAGACAAACAGACATACCTGACCCTTGTGCGATCTGTAGGCCTACCCATGGCAGCCGGTTTTTTGCAATCGTACTTTTTAAAATTATATATTTAATAGTGAAAGATTGAGATTTATAATATATTTCAGTATAAGAGATTTAGTACATATTTAACAGTGAAAGACAGAACTTTCTCAATGTGAAAAAAGTGATATCGTCACTGCATCGTCACTGCAGTGACGAGCACATCATCCAGTACTTCTGAATCCGATGTGAGCCACGATGCCGGTTGTCACATTTGTCAGTTCATCGTACAATTATATTATCAATTATCAACACGCCACGTTAAACATTTACGATGTACCAGAGTTGTACCTCGGGCTACTTCAGATAGTCCCTCGGACATGAATGAGGCCCCGTAATATGGACAGGTCTTCCGTCCGGAAGTTCCGTCGATGGATTGCTATCAATGCACGGGACTATAGTTATGTAATTGTTAGTGACAAGCGAAAAACGAGAACATTGAAATACATATACAGCCATTTGTATTGTATTTTACATATTCATGAACAGTTAACATAGCTTTGATTGAAAAAAGAACATCTACAACTATTTTTGAATAATATGGCACCAAAATATGGTAGTCCTGGATTCGATCACCATAGACTCATGAGCATGGTACATTTTAAACTACTAAAACTTATATATATATACACAGCCTTTAGGATATTAAGTTTGTTACCTCCACTCTAAAATTAATTTTAAAAAATACTTCAGACTTTTGCACAATGAATATGTTTTTTATATTATAGCTATCACCAACTATTTTGAGTAAATATTATTTTATGTAGAGGGGCGACATTGGAAAGACAGAACAGTGGTATGAGACCGTCGATAGTAAGAAGAAGTGCATCAGCACGTGCAAATCGAGCCTTTTTGTCTGTTATGTCTTTTCAACGTCGCCCTTCTGCTTAAAATAATATTTTCTCAAAACATTTGATAGCTATTTAACATATGTTATGTAAACATTATGGATTAAAAAAAAATTGTTATAATTAACAGAAGTATTTATAGACACAATCTACCAAATATGGGCATTATATGTGACGTCATGAAGATAGTTCACGATGGAAACCTAGCATTCATGTCAGAGAGATTATGTACCAAAGGGAAGTGACTCGATGATGATCAGACTGGATTCCTGCGTCTGCAAGCTACCGGAAGGAGAGTTTTCGTGCTGTCGGAAACACTCGGGTTTCGCCGGAGATAACGAAGATCATCACTCAGTGCAGGTCAGAGCTCCGTTCTGGCTGGGGTGAAACATTGGTCATTTACCACTGCATTTGAGTGATGCGTATTGAATGGCGGTAGCTCAACAGTACGTGTATGCAAACATCACTTATCGTTCTCCACATAAAGTGGTAGTCGTTGCAGACCGTCAACTGATTGTGAGAAGGGACATTCCTGCTCCTGCGGATATGCTTGTCTTTATTCACAGATTCGACTCAAAATTATCCGCCATAACTGGTTAATTTTCAACACCGGCGTCTATAATTAAGTGATGGGGATACTTTTGTGCATTACAAATTGGTGTAATCCCAAGACTTCCTGCCATGCAGAGGGCGATAACGCTGATGGTCATTGGCTTAGCCATGCAACAACAATTCCTTCAATTCGAAAATATCCCAGCAAAAAGGGTTAGGTGTCCGATGGTTAAAAATAAACCAGGACACCCGAGGCAAACGTGTCCGGCAAGGATCCTGTTAGGGTTTTGCTATGATCCTGGAACAGGACACCTAACGTTTTTCTTATGCGTATGCCTCACAGGTTAGAATGGTAATACTTAGCATTTACAACATTATATTATTTTTCATTGTTGTAATTAAAAAAGCAACCATTTCTACACGAAACAGATTTCGGGTAACTAGTAAATATTTAATTAACACTAAATTAGACAATAAGACATAATAAGTAGCACGCGTTCATCAGGAAATAAATTACTACTTTTACTACTTTTACATATTTTCTTTAGATCATATATAGTAAAGTATTATGCCATAAAAATAAACAGCATAAATTAGCATGTAAATAATAGACCACGTGGTTGATTACTGTATAGCACTTAACACTATGTTATTGTATCTAATCCATTTGAGCCCAAACGCATATGCCAATTATTCCAATTATTCAGTTATTATAGGGTCGAAAGGGTTAACGGGCTATTATAATAATTGCAAGCATATGGCCAAACATTGTATGTCATACTGGCTTGACAATTGATTAGAGCGATTATTTTACAGAATCTGTATTTCTTTTATAAATGGGATTTATAATTAGAGCCGCTTTCAAGATCAATTCACTTATATCACGTCTTGGCTTAGTCTTGGTTTAGGGCAGGAGGAAACCCTCAAAATCCATAGAGCTAAATGTTAGAGTAAACCCGCGAGCACGGGATGTTATCTCTATGACTTTAATATTTGCTATCAATATCCGGACACATTTTCTTGATGTTTTTCGTAAATATAGTGAGATCAAGGGATAATGCTAACAGCAGCAATTACATCTAAGGCTGTGCTTTTTCTTACCGATTTTTAAATAACACTATGTCAAACCTATCTATCCTAATTACGTGATTAAATTTGGAAAACGGTGTTTAAGAATCGCAGTTAGAAACCTATCTGTCAAGTATTTTGGCTTGGTTAGTGTCAATTACAATTGTAATGATTTCATCGAGCTGTTTACGAGCAAACAACAACACGTTGTACATGTCCATTGCCACTCTCCATTGATATCGATATATGCCAATTGTAATCAAACATAATTTACTATCAAGTCTATCATGCATTTCATTGAACACTACTTTACTTTATTTACTAGGTTCGGATGTACGTAAAAGGATCAATTTCCTTTGTACTGCCCGTAGACACGTTCATCTGTGATCTTCAATAGAATGGCTTCATTCCACCTCACACGTCTCTTTTAACCGTTATTGTTTGAGATGCTTGTGCAAATGTACTTTTTTTCCCTCCCTCTTCCATCTGGCAGATTGTTATTGCTAACTAGCTAATATGGTCGACCACTTGCTTGTTATAGAAAGCTAAGAGGCACTTAGGCGAGTGAAACCTACATATCATCCAGCAATCCGTTAATTGTCCTTCCTGCTTCCAAAACTAGCCGTCAAGCGAAAATTGTATACAGCACCATAGTCATCCGTGTTCCGGAAACCATAGTCATCCGTGTTCCGGAAACCATAGTCATCCGTGTTCCATTGCATTAATGGAAACCATAGTAATCCGGATGCTCTACAGCAAACATGGTTATAAATACATCGCACACAGCTGAAACCTTTATCAAGAAAAGGTTGTTTAAATTTCTGTCATTGGCAGAGATTGAGAAGAGAAGAAATACCATCATTTTAACTAATGATACCCTATCTATAATGCTGATGCGAATATTAATTGTACCATCAACTCCTTAAAACAATTATTCTTCTCCTTCATATATTCTTCTTCTTCTTCTTCTTCTTCTTCTTCTTCTTCTTCTTCTTTTTCAGAATTACCATATAGGTTACCCACTTGCTGACTGGAATGGGGTTGTGTTGTGTTCTGTCTGTCGTAAACAGTACTGTTCCGTCTGCCGTAAACCGTTCTGTTCTGTGTGCCGTAAACAGTACCGTTCTGTCTGCCGTAAACCGTTCTGTTCTGTCTGCCGTAAACAGTTCTGTCGGTTTTGACACGAAACGCGTCATGAGAATGGAAACATGTACCGTTCGAACAGTCATTCGTCCGGGTCTTGTGTTTGAAATGTCAACTAATCGCCATACGGATTATACTAGTCTAATATGACCTAAGGCAAAGCCTTGAATGCTCGCGAAGACAGTTATATTATACTATTTGTTATGGCTATCAGATGTT
>JAUTBT010084214.1:0-12488 GCA_032361225.1 Lepetodrilus schrolli | reverse complement strand
TCTCACACATCCAGCTGTCAACAGATGCAGTCTCACACATCCAGCTGTCAACAGATGCAGTCTCACACATCCAGCTGTCAACAGATGCAGTCTCACACATCCAGCTGGTGTTGTTTGCGCAGGTGCAGGGTCAGGTTATATTTTTGTGTATAGCTGGCATCACAGAGTTCACACTTGTGTGGCTTAGCACCACTGTGACTCATAAGATGACGGTCGAGATATGACTTGCGGGCAAATGCAGCATCACATATGCTGCACTGAAATGGTCTGATATTTTCATGCGCAGACATGATGTGCGTCCTCAGAACAGTTCTCGTTGAGTAGGATTTGTTGCATTGTGAACATGTGAACCGACCGCTGGATTGGTCGACTTGTATCAGCTGGTCGTGTTCAAAAGTGAGAGGTTCGGCTGTCTTGGACCTGACAAGAGCTTCTGCATTAGCAGGGTAGCATTCTGTGCAGTGTTCCAGGTGACTTTCCAAGGTGGAGAAGCTTTCGCCACACAGGTTCCACATGTATGCATCCTCACCACTGTCATTGGTTGCTTGCCCTGTCCCATCGTTCTTCTCGACAAACAGCTCTCCTCCTGCTGGCTGCTCTTCCTCCGCTGGTCCACCAGCCTGCTTCTCTGCTTCTCCTCCTGCTACTGCATCCTCCTGTGCTCCTCCTGCTGTCTGCTCTTCCTGACGAACGTTTTCACAATAGCACTTGTCTTTATGGAGCAGAAGAACCTTTGCATTGCTAAACTGCTTTCCACACATTCCACATTCGAAGGGCCGGTGAACTGCCACATGTTTCCGGATAGTCCCATGATGTTGTTTCCTAGGACTTGTAGAGGCATTGCTTTCCATTCCGAGGGGATGAAACTTTCTCAGATGGGTATTGAGATGACCCCGCTGTGTAAAACGTGTAGAGCATAGGACACACTGGAAGGGTTTCTCACCGGTGTGACTCACCATATGTCTCTTCAGGAAAGAAGTTCTTGAAAATGCAGCTTCACAGATATTGCACTTAAATGGTTTGACATGCTTGTGAACCGAGAGGACATGCATCTTCAACACACTCCTGGTGGTGTATGTTTTCAAGCATTCACTACATTCGTAACGTCTTTCTACTGTCCCAGACAATTGCCGTGGCCCCAGATCGCCTCGGGTCCTTGTAGGCTTCTTCACAGAAAAGTGGCTCTTCTTGTGAGCATGCATTTCAGAAGATGTTACGAAGGCTTTTTCACATATCTCGCACCTAAATGGCCGTTCTAGAGTGTGCCGCCTCCTGATGTGAACAGTCAGACTGGACTTCAGTGTGAATCTAGCATGGCAAAGATGACAGGAAAACGGCCTCTCATTTTCATGACCTTTCTGATGTTCAAAAAGGTCATCATTGGTGGCGAATGTTGAGTCACAAATATTGCAACTGTATTGTTTACTCTTGGTGTGGACTGATTGGATATGATAATTCAGCTCATTGCTGGATGTAAAGTATTTGAAACAGCTACTGCATTTGTAGTACATCTGTGAAGTGTCAACAGTCATCAACTGATCGGAACCAGCAGACTGGGGAAATAGAGAGTTGCCAATCTCGATCATCAGGTGAGCAATGTCATCAGGGTTAACTTGCGTCGGTCCTGGGTAGGTTTGTGTAGGACCATCAGTAGCTTGTGAAGGACCAGGATTCATATTAGGACCAGGATTCATGTGGGAATGACCCATGTTCACATGGGTAGGACCAGGATTCATGTGGGTAGGACCAGGATTCATGTGGGTAGGACCTGGATTCATGTGGGTAGGACCAGGATTCATGTGGGGAGGACCAGGATTCATGTGGGGAGGACCAGGATTCATGTGGGTAGATCCAGGAATCATAAGTGTAGGATTCATATGAACACCTGTGTTAACATGCATTGGACCAGGATTCATGTGTGGAGGACAAGGATTAGGATTCAGATCTGTAGGACCTGGATGAACTTGAGGACCAGGGTTGTAGGACATTGCACCATGGTTCATTGGCAGAGGGACAGGCATACTGTATTGTTGTTCAGAACTGACATGTGTAGGGCCTCCACATGGATTAATGGGAGCCAGGCCAGTATCACTTCCATGTAAAACACCACTTGTTACCATACTACCAACTTGAGAAGAATTGTCAAGGCTACCATATTTTCTCTGGTAAACATGGTCACTGGAATTGGGGCCACCAGTAGTTCCAGAAGAATTGGTCTTATCTACCTGTCCACATGTTCTTCTGTGCTTCATGAGGTTCATTTTGTGAATAAAGCCGACGTTACACCGTTCACATTTGTGAGGCTTGTCACCACTGTGACTCTTCATGTGTCGTTTCAGCAAACAGTTTCTGTAAAATGAAGCATTACACACAGCACACTGGAAAGACCGTTCCTTCTTGTGAACAGAAAAGATGTGATCCTTCACATTGGCTTTGTTGGAAAATGTCTTGTCACAGATTTTACACCCAAAACGTGTGGTTCCCTCAATTACCACAGGTGCCATGTTTTCTCCAAGTTCTTCAGACCGACGGTACTGCCTCGGAGAATCACCGGAGATAACCACGCTGATCTTCTCTGTTTCAACTCTATCTGAGGACTTCAACACAGGTCTTTTTGCAGTCCTGGAAACCTTCTTGGGGCAACATTTTCTCTTGTGGAGGAGACATCTTCTGCAGTTCAGAAATGCCAGTCCACATGCATCACATTTGTAAGGTTTATCAATTCCGTGACTCTTTCTCATATGACGAGCTAGGGGGTACCTGTATGCGAACTTGGCATCACACAGATAACACCTGTGAGGCTTCTCACCACTATGAGTAAGCATGTGACGTTGTAATAGCGAATTCCGGTAGAACGCAGAATTACAAACGCTACATTTATACGATCGTTCCTTCCTGTGCACGGACAGAATGTGTTCCTTCAGATTGGCTCGATTTGACAAAGTCTTCTTGCAATAGTCACATTCAAAACGTCCTGTTCCGTAGTCTCCCAGAGAATGGAATCTCCTCATGTGAAGAGTCAGTGTACCCAATGCTGGGAAGCTGCTTGGACACAGGTCACACTTGAAGGCTTTGTCAGCGCTGTGTATCCTCTGATGCTTCTTCAGATCAAACTTTCTGGCAAAAGAGGTGTTGCAGATACTACATTGAAATGGCTTTATTTTCTTGTGCACGGACAAAATGTGATATTTTAGCACTGTGCTGTTGGTGAACGTGTTCTCACAATACGAACACTTGTACCGCGTTTTCCCATCAATATACACTTTACAGGAGACGTCCGTTTCGATGCCAAGGGATCGGAATGGGAGGTTGGACTTTGTTAATATGCGGTCTGGATGGTATTTTTCAGAATGAACAAGATATTCTTTGGGTGTGGCAAAGGCATCATTGCATTCCTTGCACCTGTAAGGCTTTTCGAAAGTATGACATCTCTTCATGTGGACAGTCAGACTGGCCCTGTGTTGAAAGCTGGCATCGCACTCTTTACATTGGAAAGCACGATTTCCAGAGTGGATAATCTGGTGCCGTCGCAAGTCAAAACTTCTGGAAAAAGAGAAACTACAATTTCGACATTTAAACGGTCGACTGCTGGACAAGGATTTAGATTTATTTAACTGTTTAAGCCTTCGAAAAGCGGGATTAGAAGACAGGTTCAAGACCTTCACCTTCTGACTGAGCACAGCAGGTTCATCTTTAGAAGGTGTATTTTCACTTTCATCACTGACTGGTTGTGTAGTTTTAATTCTAAATATTGTGCATGTTTTACCATCAGGTAAGCTGTGTTCCTCCTTGTAACACGTGGCTATTTGCTTCAAGTCTCTTATCAACACAAAGGTAGTACTGGACTCATCCGAATCAGAGTCAGGAGATCTGGCGTCATCACGACCAGCTCCACTCTCAGGACCCACTTCTGCCATAACTTCCTTGTTGGACGTATTGTATTTTCCTTTTCCAGAACTACTTAGTACTCAAATTGCAATACATGTCAATGTTTGACACATGCAAATCTGTTTGGAAATCTTTTCAAATCTGAACAGTGTACTTGAAGTTGAATCATTGCGTTAGTGAAAGCATATATTTTCATCATGGTCGATTCACTTGTTGAATTTCCATCCCTCAGCAGACCTGCAACCAGAAGAATAAAATCATTTACTGATAAATTAAAAAAATATCCTCACTTTAATATTATAAATCATGATAATAATATTTACTAACTATACAATCACAGATATCTATTAATTTCATGATTAACTTTGTATTAGGTCATAGTTATTTGATTCCCTGGTTTACGGATGCACCAACCATGATTTTTACCTCTTTGGAAAATAAAAATAATTATTTTCATTATGTTCTGTACTAGATTTTAGAAAATTATAATATAATAATAAATGGGCATTACGGTGAAGGAACAAGTCATATTAACCATAATTTGCACAGTTGTATCAACCAAAGTCCAGCAGACAATGGTTTTGAAGCCAATTTGATTGCTTACTGGTAAATATGTAGTAATTTATAACAAATACTGCTATTGACAAGCACTGTTTTGAAAATAATTGTGCATTCAAATCTGAACGATTTGCATGCACTGGTATTTATAACAAGTATTGACAATTATATCTACTTTCTGTCATCCGACCATTCATAATCTCCAATTATTATTACTATAATTATAATATTGGAACCGTCCGACTGGCCAAAATATCAAATTATATTTATTTATATTTTCGACCACCCAAGTGACAATTATCACAAAAACATTTGTAAACCAGGGAATCAAATAACTATGGCCTTATAGATGAAAATAACAGTGGGATATAAAACATTGATACCAAAAGCCACCTACTGCCTACCTACTGGAAATATTGATGTGTGTATCCAGTGAATGAATGCATTTTGCAATTAATAGCTCAAAATATTTGTTTATCTGTGATTGTATATGATTAAAGCTAGAATATATTGCAAAATTTAATCATTGTTTTTGTTACCCACAATATTGTGGCACAAACAACTTGTCAAAGAACCAAAGCAGACATGGACCTCTGTATTTTATTTTTCATCTGCCATATCACTATTAGGATGAATAATAATACAAAGGTCATTGAGCTAAGGTCATCGAGCCAACCAGAGAGCTGGCTATTTGGGTTTGTAATGTTGAAATGGCAATATGCGAGATTCAGAGTAATCGGATATATATGTAAACTACACTCTCCACCAAGTAATTATGAAATATGGAAGTTTCTTGAGGTTGTTACAATGTTAGGAATGTTTGCATACCTGAAGGCTAATTTACTCAACCTGCTTAAGAGACATGCGAACGTATAGAAAATTCATTTTTACATACGTATGTATATTTACGTATGTGCAACTTTACACCCCTGAACAAATGCTGTGCAGGGTATATACAAAGGTACATTTTATACTGCAGTTTTCCAGATATTCATTCATTCATTTGGCTTCTGGGTCAGCTGATTTTCAACTAGACAACAGGGCCAATATAAATGAAAAATTACTGGCCCGATTGGCCAGTGACCATAACTTCACTGCCAGAGACTGCACTGTACAATCAGTGCATCCTATGTGTGATTATGTGGGAAACGAATTAAAATTACGCTTTAAAAGCGCACAATTTGCTACACGGCCATTTTTTTGGCAGCACAATTTGACTTGAAAATGCGCACAATTTCCCAAATCTTTCCTCACAATGCAAGATGTCCTGTAAATGTACGGTACATGAAATGTCCGTAACACTTGTTTACCTTTTGGCCCCATCAACCGTTCTGACTCTAGCACTTTCGATACTCCGCGTACCTAGATAATACAAATAACCACTGAAAACAGATGCCTTCACATTGCTTTGAAAGATATTAGATGTTAGACAAATGGCTAATTAGCAACAATATCGATAATGAGTGTGTATTTACTACATCTCAGGACCGTGATCGAAAACACGACAATCTGGAAATCGTCAGTGTCAATCGTAAAAACTATGAAAATATCAGTTTAGGAAGGTACTGTAAGGATATTTTCGACATTGTTGTTTCCCAGTTATTCATATTTCTACGGACATTGTACACTAACCCACCTGTTTGAGAGAAATGATGTGCTTTATATATCGCTTGCATATCATTTGCGCTTTGTACGTGACCTACTTCCGCCAACACCGAGGGCGCTCGATGTGTCCTTCCGGCGTATAGTTCAAAACTAGTTCAAGGAAGCCAGCGGTGGTTTGTTTGCGTTGCGTTGTTTGGCTTACTACCTATAAAATAAATAACCGTAAATAGCGTCCAAACTCTACAATTCTTTACCATATTTTATTTATTTCAATAAAAACTAATTTAAAATAATTGAATCTACTGTTATCATGTTCACGGTAAATTTATATTTGATACGGTATTAGTTTGTCAATCAGTATTCGCACAAATTAATGAAGCAATAACACACATTGATATACACTATAATATAAATTAATTCATACCATAAAAAAATCCATCTAGAGAGTTTTAGCAAATAGATTGGGAATTGAAGCGGACATAAAATACTATCAATGATCTGAAAACAGATTTGGTACGCTATAGGGAAAACTATGTGTGTTGTTTATATAAATCATTATTATATCGATTAATATACAGGGGGTGCAAGTACAAACATCAGGATACATTATTTGTTATCCTGGTTGTACACTAGTAATACAGTAATTCATAGTAATTATAAATATTCACTATCTGGAGGGTTTTGGAAATATTAACTACGAAGTGAACATAAATATTGTCCAATGACCTGAAAACAACTATTTGGTACGTTAGGGCAAACTAAGTCTACTAGTGTGATTTATATAATTATCATTGCATCGATTCGTCCACGGGGAGTGCAAGTAATAGATCAGAACTTATTATTACCGGCGGAGAAAAGATATTTGCGGACGTAGAGGTTACTACGGACGATTAACTGCATTAAGCCTACTGTTAAGACAGTTTACATCCGGGTATCCATCGATCATCATTGATGATTAGTTTATGGCTATTTGTGCCGGCATGACGGCCAACGTAACATAGTATTGGAAGTCTGGGATTGTCGGACTCTGACAGTAAATGATCACAGTCGGGGTGTCGGGTGATCTAGGCCTAACAGTTTGTCTAGAGAATTATATGCAACTAAACTGGTAATGGTACTACTATTTGAGGGAGAGAGCAGACATTATAATAGTAGGCCTACATGTCACGAGAACAATGACTGTGATATTAAATATAACGTCTTATTCCATATACTACTTACCCCGGCTCTTGGCTTCCGAAACTTTTTGAGCATGCCATTGGAACTCATGCTCAAGGCAAAGCCCCATATCAAATTTGAGCTTGAGCATGAACTCGTACTCAAAACGTTTCGCAATCTCGGGGCCAGGTGTATTATAAGTGTGGTCTTAAATCAGTTCGATCTATGACATCAATTACTAACTAATTGATTTCAACATAAAAATAATAAATAATAAAAAATGAAACGATAATTATTACATATAGTATTTTACAAAGTCTTCCATTTATGCCAGTATGTGTGTTATTTTCGTTAACTTTGGTTAACTTTAGTAAACTGTTTATATGTACAGTGCATTTGATACCGTATGTATATGGTATGCTTAGAAATACTACTTGAATGTGTTACGTAGGGCGTAACGAAAGGGATCTGTCACATATTATACATATTAAATTGCACACTAATTAGGCAAACATTAGTAATAGGCCTACATTATCAAATACATTGTGTGTTTTTTCCGCTACTATACTTGGATAAAATTAGTGATCTTGTAAGTTTTGTTTTCGTTCGTTAGTATGACTTCTAATTCAAAATTGAGATATGGTTTTATAAGCCAAGGTTTCGTATTGCTTAATAAATGTGTGCGCCCGATAATTATTGACTCTCTAATTGATTATAGTTATTTGTTAAAAATAAATATTTGTATCCTTTTCTGAAATAAATAATGTTGAAGTAGCTAGGAGCTAGGTAGCTAGCTATATTGTCAGTTGTCATCGAATATGCACACCTGGTGCGTAGTTAATTGTATACCATGTGGATTCGAATGAGATCATATCGCACATTTATAACAGCCCGAGCCTATAAATACATATGACCTTCATGAACGCAAGAATGACCAGGACCTTCAAATCGTTCATACTTCAAAGAACAATTCTTAACTGAAACGTACTGCCATACAATCACTGAATAAACTTAGGTATTTATGCCGTATTTATTTGTCTAAATAGATCATGAAAATTAATATACCGAGTAGTGTATGTAGGGGCTATTATTAATGTGCATGTATATAATATCACTTCTGAACATCTTTTTTTCTCTCTCGAAAACTTGAAACTTGCCCTACTTACCCCCCCCCCTCCCCCCCACACACACCCCGGTTAGCTACGGCCCTCCTGTATACCCTATAGCCATGGCTATATTTGTAGCTGTAATCATGGTTACATAAATATCATGAAGCTAAGTTTACTGTCAGTATGCCATAATAATCGACCTGGTTGTAAATCCATAGCACAATGATCAGATGATGTAATGTCCATTCCATTGGAGGGCGAGCTTATTCGCTATTTCATGGTAGAGTGTGTATATAAAAGGTAATGAACCATTGCCTAAATATATGTGAAAATAGACTGTTAATCGCTATCCCGGGGACAGCTATTCTAATGCTATGCAGTAAAATTGGCGTAGTTATCTTAATACGGTAAATACGCCTAAAGTAATCTTCTTAGTGTTACAAGGAATTACAGAGTCGACAGGTAATACAAGTAACTGACTCCGAAAGTATTTGCTGTTTGTAAAACAAGTAGGCCCTAATCGTCTGCAAGTTCAATTGTGTTTTGTGTGTGCGTATGTGTGTGTGTGTGTGCGCGTGCGCGCGTGTGTGTATCTATGTGTGTGGGTGTGTGTGCATGTGCGTGTTTTGTTTTTTGTATCAATAAGAACACATGTTTTTTTAATTCATGATGAAAACAACACGATAAAATACCAGGCGATTTACAACGACGGTATAATATTGATCCAGAGGTCACTGAAACAGACTATGTGGCACTGAAAGCCTACCAGAGAGTGTGACTAAGGCACCTCATTCTCGCCCCGCCGCCCATCCCATCCCCTCACCCACACCAGCCACACTCCGCTTGGTCCGAGACGTAGATTATATTTAAAAGACACACCAAGAAGAAGGAAACAAAACCCATACACATATGGTATGTGATAGATGCGCTCAATCTTGATCAGTTTATGGTGTACATAATATATCAATGTCTCTCCAGCAAGGAAATGTTTCAATTTACAACACTCAATAACTCGTCCATGCTATTGCACTGATGAACAATAGTTCTGTTCAATACTAATATCTTCCTAACGTTAAATGATCCATGGCGGATATATCGGGGGATGTGATTAAATGTGAATGAATGAACAACTAACTGTTCAATGTATATCATTTCATCTGATGTCTAATAATATAATATATACGGACAGGTTCTGACTGAACGATTGTTGCAAGCGGCCTTAAAATACGCTGACGGTAGTAGGGTTCTAACAGAAATAAATATAGAGACCTTTAGTTTTCCCATGTTCAACTTCAAACGCGAGAATTCCTACATATTACGAATTTGCGTCACATAGTTTTGTTGATCACGTGATATTTGAAAGGCTTGACCGCGTCGAAGTGCAAGTTAGAACGTGCGCGTGAATAATATCACGTGACCAACACAATTATGTAACGCTTGCAACTTTATTATATATTGCATAACGCAACAAGCTAGCAATACTCCACTCCTACTTCTATTGCTTAAAACTCCAAGTGTGGGCACTATTTGAACAATGCGCAAGGGCAGGCTGCTCATGATTAACATTAGTAAATACATCTAAACACAGTAGTAAACCATTTCCTAAATTGAAATTTTAGTTGCTTTCAAGAGTGTAGCATAGCTATCATGTATAGTCATTTGCATCTCATGTAGGGAAAAGTGAGCAATTATTTTCATGATTTACCCCGAATGAATTCACGTGTTGCTACAAATGTGTGCACGAGTTCTAGTGTTCTAGAGTTCTAGTATCTAGTGTTCACGGGATATTTCGCCAAACAAACGCTGTTCACAACTATGAACTGGGAAATACGAAATTCACGACATCTAACATCTAACATAATAGATAAGGCTCGCGAGATCATAGACAAGTATGTATATGAATCTCATGCGAGCCATAGTACTCAGTATATATTTGTACACCTGTTGACATGTATGTTACGTGTTAATTTCGGCTCGAAAGAACGTGTACATTCAGGTAATTAATGGAATTTATAGGTAATATAGTATATAGGTATATAGGTAATATAAAACCCAAGCATACATATATGTACACACACACACACACACACACGCACACACACGCATACACACACATGTACACACATATACACACCACACACACATACATACACACACCATACACATGCACACACATACACACGTACATACACACATACCATACACACAATACACACGTACACACAAATACACACACACACATGCACACACACACCTACACACATATACACACATACACACATATACATACGCATACACACATAAATATGCACATACACACACACACACACATGCACAGAGAGAGGATATGTCCAATATTTATTTAAGTATTAATTGCACACCTGATCTTGAATATAAAATAATGCTCTACATTTGTCAGTATTATGTTCAAATCGTCAATGCGGTTTAAAACCTCAGCGTTTACGCAGCATGTCTAGTAGTGATTATAATAGGGGATCAGTAGGGACTTATCTGATACAGACAAATATTTCAGTAAAATATACATCAGTACGCACCTCTTTTATCAAATTGCATGATCATATTATTCTTTTTATACACTTAAAGTGGTAAACATTATATTTTATTCTATGAAACAAAAATTTGGTTTTCGTAACTGTCACAACCCTTTTAGATATTATTATAACAATAATGTCTGTCTGTCATCTCTCTTACATAACCAAATAGTATTCCCAAAATACATATATACTTAACCCAACAATGTAACATTTGGTATGGCATGGCCTGCTTCCGCATATTCTATTATATTATACATAAATATATTTGTATACTGCAGACCTATTATTTAATTAACTTGGGCTAATTGTACAATCGTTATGGGTTTCTAATGACTGTCTGTTCCGAATACTGTTACCATTATTCTTAATTTCTATTTCTCACTACTAGTATATACCTGTAAATACACATCTTTTTTTAAAATTGTAATTAAATTTAATAAATTTATCTGCTTCTGTACATCAAATAAATACCAGTCAGACCTAAATAAAGTTTATGTTCTATACCGCTGAATTACACGAAAGGATAATTCAACATTTTCAGATATTCTGGACCTAAATCGAGACTTATGGCACTTGATAGTAAAACATGGTGTACGCCCTGATTTAGGCCAGGACTACAGTAAGACCGCTTCATGAAACGCAGACCTAAACTATTTACGCATCTATTTATTTATGTAGTGATTTCAGAATGTTCAAATCTCGGTAATAGAATTAGTTTACTGCAAAGACATACGCCGTATTAGTGCTAAAATTGCAGCTTAACGCTACAGAAAACACAAATAATAATCGCCGTCTCGCATATTTCTAATATTGGAATAAAAGATGGTTGTATTGGTGACACAGGCGTAAACCGAGGGTTACGACACTTCCTGCTATATCATAACAGCATTTATTTACACACGGACTGCAGTACCACAGGGGTATTTAAAAAATATTATAGATCTTCTAGACATCCTTTTAGTCTAGGTCAGCCTCGATCGCAATCTACTATCTATAACAAGGGAGGACACTTGATGGTCCCTCAACTCTTGCCTAAAATTTTGAATGTGCATATATCTACGCAGTGTACTCATGTGAGCACACTTTATAAAAAGACATAAATTAAAATTATGTTATTTTTCATTTTGTATTTAATTATTTAGCCTACTTAAGACTACCAGGCCCCGAGATTACGAAACCTTTTGAGTACGATTTCATGCCAAGCTTAAATTTTATATGATGATTTGTGAACAAAACGCATTGATAATCTACCAAACATGGATATCAATTCATTTCATGCCAAATTTTTCTAAATCGCACTTCCTTATGCCTACATTTAGGAAATTTAGTGAGCAGTGTATTTAATTATTTAACCTACTTAAAATTAGATAGGTTAGGTCAATGCTACATTATATATCTTAAACTGTAAATCCATCGGAAAACGTGTGAACATTGGTGAAGAAATGGTAACAATTTTGGCGTATGCCGATCATATTGTTTTACTTGCTGAAAATGAAGATCAACTTTACTGTGTTGAATATCTTGTGCGGTAATAATACGTTGCAAATAAACCGGGACACGTCTAAAGTAATGCAGTTCAGAGGACCGTCTGCTCCCAGAACTACATCTGACTTTA
>JAUTBT010084213.1:0-12488 GCA_032361225.1 Lepetodrilus schrolli | reverse complement strand
AAAACATATATAGTTAATGAATAAAATAATAATTCCATTTATTCAAAAACACATTAGGCCAGGGACAAAAATAATTTTGGACCAGTGGAAATCAACTAAAAATGTATCTGTAACATAACGTAAAAAAAAATCATCTCTAGCTCTAGCCCTAACCCTAACCCTAACCCTAATCCCAACCCTAACCCTAAACCTAAACCCTAAACCTAAACCTAACCCTAAATCCAACCCTAACCCTAAACCTAACCCCTAAACCTATACCTAACCCTAAACCTAACCCCTAAACCTATACCTAACCCTAAACCTAACCCTAACCCTAACCCTAACCCTAACCCTAAACCTAACCCTAAACCTAACCCTAACCCTAACCCAAGAATATCCGATGCCTTAGGTAAGTAATATTAGTTGTATAGAAAAAGGAGGGGGGTGCGGGCGGAAATCATACCTTATCTAATGTGGTCGGACTTATATAATATTATCTCAAAATATTGACCATCATTATATTAGACTGCGACAGTTTACAATTGTTGTTGGCATAAAGTTAAAGGCTTAGTGCCTACAATCAGGGTTAGTTAACATATTTCATGGTCAAACGTTGTAACGGTGATTATATTCATGATTAAAGCCTTTCAATATATAGCAAACGTTTGACCATGAAATATGTCAACAAACCGGGGGCAAATCATGTGACTCTTATCTGCAATTCCATTGGCCGGTTAAGATAAAAGTGCTCAGCTGAATTCTCCCAACGCTTGCAAACGGTGTGGATTTGGCTGAATTCTCCCAACCCTTGCAAACGGATTTGGCCAGGAGTGGCAGACATTATCTAGCAATATAGACAATTGCCACACGGCCACGCGTGGGCGAATTCTCGCAAATAGTAGTCCGCAAACGGAGGGGATTGTGCTACACACTATGCCACGCGTGGCCAGGTACAGAGCACACTATGCCACGCATGGCCAGGTACAGAGCACAATTCCCTCCGTGTTCGGTGGGCTTAACTAATTGTCTACATAGTAGTACTAGTTGATGGTACACTATATCGTCCGTGACAGTATTACATTCACCACCAGTAACTGGTAATATGCCCAACCTTACAGCAGTACACGTGTTTACTATACATGTTGTATAGTCTGCACATATTCCACAATCTATGCGGGGCAAGTGTGCCATGCACATTCCTGAATCTCTGTAGATCTGGTCTAGTATCCAATTCAGTGTTCCATTTCAATTTTTCATAGTCAAATATGGACTTATTAATAATATTCTTCCACACTAGTTTGTTTGGAAAATGTCCATCAGTAAAATACTTCTCCATGAAGTTATACAATCCATATTTGTGTGTGTGCTACTTTAAGTAAATCATGTATAATGGATGAAGCACGTGTGTCATTAGCTAAAGACTGTCCATACTTAAACATAAATAGTTTCTTATAGATAAGTTGTTTTTGACCTCACACAGTTGGCCGAGATAAGTAAGTATCCGTTTATCAATAGTGCCTTCCATTGACCAGAGACCAGGTGTTTGTATGGTCACCAATGTTGATGATCGTCTATAGAATGTTTGCACTATCCTTGCGAAATACCACTGTAGCACTTCAAGTTCATTTTTCTCTGTTTCTGTCAGGTTACTCCAGAGTTCACTCCCATATAATGCACTTGGCATGATGGCACACCGTCACACATTTGCACACAGCTGGGTGAATTTACCGCCCTCGAGTCCCATATCCATGAGTGAACTTAATAGTCCGTCTTGCATTACTTTTATTGTAGATAATATCCGTGTACCCGATATATCAGTGTAGATTTTATATCCAATCTACTGTCCCCAAGTGAGTAGGAAGCTTCGCCATTTGCAAGCCTTGTACCAGACTTTCCCCTGAAAACCAGGACACAACGTTTCATAGGATTGTACGTCGGTCTCCATTTACGTGCATACTGGTGAACCACGTCCAGCGATTTCTTCAGGCCATATGACGTTGCACTCGGTAGAGTTCATGGGAATTGTATGTCTGCTAGGAGAACGGTTGGAATATGTCTATAGCCAACTCAGAGACCATGTTCTGCATCATCAAGGTGTTGAATCAGATCGTTAGTGTACGATGTACACTACAAACATCCACGCAGACAGGACGCGCCCTTGGCCAACACCTTGTTTCACCGGGGACCTATTGCTGGTGCATCCTTTGTATCTAATACACGCATGCGAATCATGATATGATTGGCGTATCATATGCTAGCATTTACCCCTGAAACCCATTGTGCCAAATTCTGTCAAAGGCCATCTCATTATTCAGGCATGCTGCATAAACGTTAGACTATCTATCTGTGCAGTACGTCACATTTTCTGTTAACACATGGGAGGCTATCACGGCTCCGTGTTCTTGTTTAAAACCACACCCTAGAGCATGTGGGAAGTGGGGTCCACAGAGTTTTAAATTCTATTTAAGAGAACTCGCTCGAACACCTTTCCAATTGCCGAGGTTAATGTTATTCCACGGTAATTAGCTGGACTGCATCTATCTTTATTACTCCACCTATATATTGGAATAATAGTTCATACTAGCATCATCTCTGGAATGTAACACGTAAACGTTATTTGTGTAGTCAAATCAAATGCATATATTTTCGTATATTTATAGACATAATCTACCAAATATGGGCATTATATGCGACGTAATAAAGATAGTCTACGATTGAAACCTAGCATTCATGTCAGAGTTAATGTACCAAGGGGAAGTGACTCGAGGATGTTCAGAGTAATCAAGGAGAGTATGTAGCAAGGGGAAGTGATATATTAAATGTATTTCTTTTGCAAACTGTTGCACAGGGTAACAGTTTGTATCCTTAATGAATTAATTAGCTCTGTTCCATTTATTCATGTTTTTACTTCAAGGAGCGTACATAAAGTTTAATGAGATTCTTATTAGAATGTCAATTAACATTTTGTAAATTTGTAATTAAATTGATAAAACTGGTATATTTTCAATTCCAAAGTTTGTATGCAAATTATGTTGAGATTATTCATGTTTCATCCAGACATCGTTTGTTAACAAAACATTCCACATATGACAGATAGACTGACATTTTATGCTCCGAAAATCACCAATGATGGTACAAGAGATATATAAATATACATTCAGTTATACATTTAATCAAGATAGACACTATTTTAGATATGATAAACCTTTTAGTAAATACTCAAAACTAATTTAGCAGATGTTCAGAGTAATCAGGGAGAGTGTGTACCAAGAGGAAGTGACTCGAGGATGTTCAGAGTAATCAAGGAGACTATGTACCAAGGGGAAGTCTCGAGGATGTTCAGAGTAATCAATGAGAGTATGTGCCAAGAGGAAGTGACTCGAGGATGCTCAGTGTAATCATAGTGAGTATGTACCAAGGGGAAGTGACTCGAGGATGTTCAGAGTAATCAGAGAGATTATGTACCAAGGGGAAGTGACTCGAGGATGTTCAGAGTAATCAATGAGAGTATGTACCAAGAGGAAGTGACTCTAGGATGTTCAGAGTAATCAGAGTGAATATGTACCAAGAGGAAATGACTCGAGGATATTCAGAGTAATCAGGGAGAGTATGTACCAAGGGGAAGTGACTAGAGGATGTTCAAAGTAATATGGGAGAGTATGTACCAAGGGGAAGTGACTCGAGGATGTTCAGAGTAATCAGAATTTTTAGAAGCCATTTTTTAAAACACCTACTTACGGTTCCGCTGCCATCTTTGATAATTTGCATATGCAGATAAACAAAGCCTAGCGCCGTTTCATTTGGGAATAAATCTCCGCTGCATGAACAGCAATAACAGTTTTAAATGTACGTTCATTAATTTTTTTGCCGTATGTTTTTGCATTTTATACCTGTACGACCTATTTTAGAATAAAGCACCAAATGCCAAACATATTTCAACATTGTTTCCCGAAAAATGGCACATAGCCGGAATATACTGGGGTTTTGGTCCGTTTTCACGAAAACATAAAGCAAACTCGGCTCCGACACCCGTGTAATTTATGAATTGAAAAAAAACACGGGCTCTATTTAAATGAACAGGATTATAGATTTCCATGGATTGGTTGTACTAGCCCACTCGAATATTCTCTTATTTATGACATGTATACCCCACTCACATTATTAACCGACTCCAAGCCGACCAGTTTTTGCCACTTAATAGTGAGATATATTCCTTGGACCCGGACCTGGACTTGCGGTCAATTCACCAGACCCGAACCCAATTCCCGGCAATATGTTTGTCTCACGTTACCCAAAATATGAATAAAATATGTTCTTAACCCTAACCCTAACCATGATAAAATGTGATTCATCACACAATTTTTTGTTATCGATTGCTTTTGTCCTAAATTTCACAACTGTAGACCGCAATGTAGGCTACCGTAATGTCTTTGAAACTGACAGCCAATAGTACTGTTAGTTCTCTAACTTGTATCATTAGTCCGTTAGATGGGGTGCTTCCAGTATTTAGAAAAACGGTATATTTCCACAAAACAAATGTGGAATTTAACGAAAACTAACAGGATTTATTTAATCTCTCTCTCTCTGAATGACAGTTTGCAATTGGTTGTCAGGAGGCCGCTTTTACATTTTATTATGCAGTTACAAAACATGTAAATGTGTTACAAACCTAGCATCAAACACTATATATAGTTCAATAAAATCACATTTACGGTTCCGCTGCCATCTTGGAAAATGTGCATAATTATACCGGTAACAAAGCCTATGGGTGTATTAAATCTCGACTGCACGAACTGCAAAATAAGTTTAAAATACGTTAGTTAATGTTTTTGCTATATAACAGCTTGGTGATTCACAATTGGCATGACATGAAATATCTAAGAAAATTAATTATATTCGCCCAATACGATACGCGCTGTGCTGACCGACGGAAATGCGCACTTTTTTGGCACAAACGTACTTTCTGTTTTAAAATCCGGACTATTTAATGCTTTTGACGCGGTGTCAGCGATTGTCATTGTGAAATATGAATATAGCACCGTTTAATCGTATTGGTGTATGCATTTTATTATCAGCACTTTAAATGTTTACATACAAGAGATGAATACGACAAATAGACGCTAAAATATACGGTGGGGGCAAAAACGACGAGCACCAAAAAATAGGGTAGGGGCGAAAACGACGCGGTAAAAAAAAATTGGTGGGGGCGAGAGTTATGGGAAGGGGCGTAATGACTGGGGGCGAAACGACATCCATCCATTTTAATTCAGTAATGAATTTTAGTAGCCATGTCATGCAATTTTTAAATATAAATAATTGCATATATACATACTACATTAATAATGAGATCATGTAATACAAAAATCGGTATCATATATCGCACAATAACGAAGTTAATCAATTTAGTTTCCAGGTTCCAGCAGTTGAATTAGAGAGAAGGGAGATAACTACATGCCGTTTATATTTTTACTGAAATGCATTACAATAAATTGATTTATGTATATTATCTAAATGTAATAAGCCCATATATGTGTGTTTGTTATTTATTATTGCTTATACCAAAATACATATTTACTAAATATTTGATATAACTTAGTTTTGATAGTTTTGCACAAGGTCCTATTTACCACATAATCATGAAATGGTACATTCAGCCCATTATACGTAGGTGTATAACATTATGCGTAAAATTACAAGTATTGCATTTATGACATCATGTATACATCCAGTACATAACATAATAAAATTAAATCATTATAATACAACTTTGAATTTTATTATGAATATGTTCTGCGTATTACATATAGCACTTTTATCAAAATAATATATGGCAAACATGAGAAGAACAAGACACATAAAATCACTGATGTGGTTATTCTATGTATTGTTTCCGTTTTCCTTAGAAGAAAAACTTCCATTTTTAAAAGCACGTTTATCCACTGTTATCCCATTTTTTATTTATTTTTGTACTTTGACGATGTTTTTTTTAATGAGCTATTCTCAAAGTCGCATAATGTACTGCATAATAAGGTAGTATTATTGTAGCCGTAAACACGTGATCACTCCCTGGTCGCTGCTGAATCTAAGATGTGAATGCTTTGAATACTTTCTTAGAGTGAGTGAATTAGTTGTCTTACGTCACAGTGGAAATCTTTCACCTATACGCCTACATGACGAATATTTCTTAGAACGACGTCGTCATATAGCTGCTTGATGTTTTTTTTCAGCCTTTGACATTGTGGACCATAATAAAGTTCTAGATCGTCTGCACATACTGTGGACTCGCAGAGACGTTGGATGGTTTCATTCATACAAGTCTGATTGGATTGTGATACTAAATCAGAAGAGTACTTCCTCTTGTGCGGAGTACCATGGGGTTCTCTCCTTGGACCGGAACTGTTCACTTGGAGAATTTATTATGTTTAATGAGCTCTGTTGATGCGTCTCATGAAGCACGTGCAGATAACACACAGCTCGTTGATATTATGCCTAAAGCAGGGTTGCAATGTGATTTCAGAAAACTCAAGCCCCAAGGTTACAAAACTTTCTTTTAGTACGATTTCATGCTCAAATAACAATTTTAGTTCACAAATCCTCATACAAAATAGTAGTTGTCTGAAATCATACATGAAAAGGTTCTCTAACCTTGGGACCATAACACTGCATTTCAGTATTACACAATAGGTGAAAGAAACATGTTGAAATTGAACAATGACAAGACAGAAGCTATAATCATTGGCCCTGCACTACGTTTGTTGAATACTAATATTCAACCTATCGTTCGACTAGTACTGTGTGCGATTCTGTAATACACTCGTGATCTGTACAACCAATCAGCCTCTGCGTAGTGCTAGATGAACACCATCTATTGACAGATGTTAAACGCCGTGTGAACGTTGCCATAGGTATTTGGTTCTTTCCCGCAACTTGATTACTTGAGCAAACCATTCAACGTTGTTACAACGTCACTTCTTGGTCATGATGACGTTGCGAAGTGACGCTTCTGCAACGTAATTGTGTAGACTCCATTTTACGTTTCTACAACGTGGTGAAGTTGTACAGATCACGTGTGTCGTTTTGGTCACGATGTCGTTGCGAAATAACGTTGCTACAACGTAATGGTGTAGACTCACTTTTACGTTGGTACAGCGTAGTGAAGTGACGTTGTGAAATGGCCTTCCAGCAACCATTGCCCAACCTACATATGACTTTGTTTTGGTCACGATGACGTCACGTTTTGGTCACGATATCGTTGCGAAATAACGTTGCTACAACGTAATGGTGTAGACTCCCTTTTACGTTGGTACAGCGTAGTGAAGTGACGTTGTGAAATGACCTTCCATCAACCATTACACAACATACATATGACCTTGCAGCAATCATTACCCAACATTTTATGGGCATTCGAGAAGTGCTTACACAATTCTTTCCATGATCTGGACTTCCTGCTCCTGCTCCTGCTACATAACATGAAACATTCAATTTCAATTACAAACACTTTATTTTCATAAACAGTAAGCAACTATTAAAATAGATCCACAATTAATCACTTATTGTCCACATCTGATAGCGGTCTAGGTGCTGCTGTAGTTCTTGCTGTAACCTGATTCTGCAAAGAAAATAATTTACTTTTATAGTTTTACTTTTAAGTCAACTAGTACTAGTAATATCAGAATTTAGAGGTACATGTAAATGGTAGTGAGGGATACCATTTTCATAAGGAATAGTCTCTATTTAAATGATGATGAAATATACTAGTCATTAGTCTTGAGCCATACTGTTTAAATATCTCATGTCGTCAATTCCAAATCATGACTCCTTTGCTGAGCATAAACATAACAATTATTAATCATCCCCACCCCTCTCCCCCGAGTTGTATGTTTGATTATATGTGTAACTTTTTAGCATTTGTCTCTAGTTCTACAAAGATATATTTAAACAGCAAAACTTTAAAGCATGAACTCGTGTCGATAAGATGGCCTAAGATGTTTTATTAGAATACAGATAATATACTAAATAGTTCATTATTATAAGATAAGAATACTTTTACTTTTAAATAGTTTGAATGCTAAATTAGTTTTGAGTATTTACAAAAAGGTTTATCATATCTAAATTAGTGTCTATCTTTATTAAATGTATAACTGAATGTATATTTATATATCTCGTTATCAAACTAATGTGTACCCTAATTTCGTGCACTTGTCCGTAGCTTGAAACTGATATGTATAAGGTTGTTGCAGTCATAACCTGCATATGCAATATTATTAAATTGGTTGTGTTGTGATAATAATATACTAGTACGTAACATTAGTTTACTTCAATATAAATGACAAAAGAAAACAATACGTACACAATTTTATTTTTTATATCAGCCATACATTAAATACACTATCTTCCTCAAGACAAAACTAATAACATTTAGTATTTTCGTGTCGGTATTGTCGTCACAAAGAAACAGACAGACAGAATAACACAATAGTTGCTTCATTGCCAGACAGTTTAAGTCTTCAAACATACTAGAATATGATCACGTGATCGAAACTCTAATCAACAAGTCCGGGGAAATCCACGCTTGATGCACGCTTTGTCTTTAGACAGTGTCAAACGTGTTCATCATCCATTGAGCGTGAAGGAGCTTCAAGGCTCTTATACCCGAAGTGTCACATTTTGAGTTAATCTAATTACTAGTTCTCTTATTAGTCTAATCCGATTAATACTCTCTAAGCAAAAACATATTTAAAGTAAAATAACCACTCGAGTGTTATAAACACATTTATAAGTAATGAGTTGTTGTCAGGAAAGTAGCGTATTATCATACTAGACTGGATTCGGTAACACTTCATTCATGCAAAAAACATTACTTAATCTGTGATTATATCTAACAGCGGTAATGACATTGAAGAGCCGCCTATCAGTTACTGATAAATAACACTGATGGATAAACACGGTATTAAAGTAGCGAACTGATATGTGCGCGTATGAATCGTTTGAAAATAATTTCATTATGGAAAATAATGAAAGGTACGTCCGAGAAAAAACATGAATAGAGGCCTGCTCTATCGCATTTAATTGGTGTCGCATTGCCATTTATGTCTAAAATCTAGAGTTTGCATTAAATTAGTGGCGCATGAATTTCCTGATTTACAGTATGTGTTAAACATTCATTTGAATTTCTAAGCTTCAATTAATAAGCTTCTTATAGTTATACAACACAAGAAAAATTCAATTGTCACTTGTGTCTTTTGTACTTACCTGAATTAGAAGACAAAGGGATCCGTGTCCGTCCAGTGTATTCTTAATGCAGAAAACAGTACTTTGAAAATGATGCGTTGGTTAACGAATGAGATTGCTCCATTAGCAAACTGATTCCAGACTGATATCATGTCCTAATATAGACTGATGTGTACCCAAACCAGTTTGTTTAGAACCATACATATAAAAGTTACACACATAAATTGTCCAACAACTGAGTTTGTAATATATTAATTCATTCATTATAATATATTATATTACAATCGAAATACACGTTATGAATGGTCTTACAAATTATATTTAAAAAAATGCTTTTGACCAATATACCAAACATCAAGAACATAGAGAAACACTAAGGTATGATTATATTGACATAACATCTCCACAACTTTATAATTGATCTTAGAATTCATACTTACATTTGGACAACGTATCATTCAATCATCAACGGTCAAGGACATAGAACTAATTAACAGTATGTTTATATGACGTCTCTACAACGTCCTGGTTGGACGTCACTTTGACCATTAAGATACGTCAAGACAACGTTGTCTGGAGGTCATCATGTAACGTTGCAACATGACGTCATGTGTTTGCTGGGATACGACGTCATTTGAAGTATCTAACAGCTTACTTGGTGGTGTTACGAACGACGAGAAGCAAAGGTAATGATGAAAACGGCACTGCGACATTACAAAAATGATCGCATCCGAAAAGCATCTTCCAAGAATATCGATGGAGTGTCCCCTAATCTGTATGTTGAGAACATACATCATGGTATACGTTCAGTCTAATATCAAAGTAGCGACATGGTTTAAGTAATCAAAACATGTGAAGAAATGCAGTTTTATGAACTACATACTAGATCCACTCTGTCGGAATATTTGCTTATGACATTATTTGTAAAACATACAATATTAATTTTTAGATAACACATAGAAAGGCACTGTAGTAGACTTAATTTTAAGATACAATATTGTACATGCCGGGATAAAATTTGAATAGCTGATACCAGTATATTACATTCATTTAACAGAATAATGTCCAAGCTGGGAATCGAACCCTGGTCACATGGGTTGTTAGTCCAAGCCAAATGGAGAACCACGATTGAATCAGCCAGTAAGAACATTTTATATCGCACACAGCGTTTCAATAAATGTAGACTGCGTTTCAATAAATTTAGAATCGATGCTAAATAAGTGTATTTAGGACCAGACAAAAACTGCTGTAAAATCTATTAAATTACATTACATTGTAATATCTATGATACTAAATCTCTAAAACATAACTAAAGTCGGATAATTCCACAACATCAGCCGATACATTCGTCTCAGGCTACACAATGTTGTACTGACGAAAAGCACGTGCAATGTCGTCCCGCGCATACCTCCCGGTGATGTATTTGCATGTTTTTCAAAACGGTGCATACCTTACCTCTCATTCTAATAACATGAAACCACATGGTAAATTAGTATCATATTTTCATAAAACAATTTAAGATCAGTGACCTAATTATGGTATTTCAATTTTTATTAGAAATATACGGACATTAAATTAAATCTGGATTACATTTTTTGTTTAAACCATGTCAGTCAAGTCAATAGAAATAAAATAATAATATTGCACCTTTTAGTTTTGAAAAATAATGAGAGGTACGATGTGAGCGGGTATGATGAAAATAGCGTGTTCTCAATATTACTAAAGTGTAGAGCGGCCATTTGCTCCGTATCAGCTAGCGGAGTTCAGTCGAGGAGGTTAGTTGTGTGTGCTCGCACTGAGTGATGCTATAATTACATGTGGAAACTGATGTATATTTGTAAAGATATTGTGTTTTTGTTGTTGTATTTGTTAGGCTATAGGCCTTGTCAGATGTTAAGTTTATGAACTTGGGCCTCTCAAAATATGTTAAGATTTTACAAATGTTCGCGATATTGACAGATCTAGTGACGTCATCCGTCAAGGCTACTGTCACTAATGTCACTATGATTATTGATATTTTTGTGGTGAATATTGCTATGAATATTTCAAATTATACCATATTGATATTCATTAAGCATAACTTTTATTAGCAATTATCTAAAGCTATATATCTGATTAGGTCACCAGAAATGACAGTCCCTATGTCAAAACATTTCCCCTTTTTGTCCATGGTAACCCTAGAAACGAAATCCAATGCATCATCACTGTCGCTCATTGTACATTCTTTGTTGCCTTGGTTACAGGCAGCAGGAAACACCAGCTGCTACTTTGTGTCCCAGAGGAGGAAACGGACGTTCTAACCGTTGGTCATCTGTCGAAGGCGGCGGCCAAACTGACCGAGGTACCACCGGCCAATCAGCGTCTCATTTACAAAGGTGTGTGGTGTCGCGATACGTCTGAACCTCCTCCAATTGATATCCGCTGGTCCATCGTAGCTGAAAAAAAAAAGAATGGGTTAACTTATACTATAATGGAGTCTGCTATTTGCAAGTCGTTTTCCAATGCATATTTTGATGCATTAAAAATGTAAGGTCAGTGGATTAATAGTAACATGTGGGCCCTGATCAGATATCGCGGTACACTGGTGTACCATCATGATCATTTCAGTTCTTCAGTTCTTCAGTTCTTGCTCAGGTTGTAGTGTCTGTTTTTCAGGCCGGTCGTTGACACTACAAGATGAGACTCTCCAATCCCTGGGCGTCAAACAAGGTTCCAAGATCATGTTACTGGGGAAGAAGGTATCTGCCTATTTCCCTCGTTATGAACAATCTGGCCCTGAGATTACGACAATTTTTTTTTAGTACAATTTCATACTCAAATCAGAATTTTGTTCACAAATCCCCATATACAATTTGAGCTTTAGCATGAAATCGTACTCAAAAAGTTTCGTAATCTCAAGGCCTGATCATTCAGTACTGTAGGTCTTCTAACTTGTTTTGGTATCACGTGGCTCAGTTGTCTGGGCTGGCGCTCTAACAGCTATGATACAGAGGTCTTCCAGTAATGTCAAGTGGCACGGTAGATCACGTTGCAGATGATGAAGGCTTCAAGGCATAAATATCTCCTCTTTCACCCCAGATAGACAGTACTGTCAGTCTACGAGAAACCGTAGTAACATCAGATGGTGCCATGTTGACTACAAGTAAGACGTTTTGGGGTGATTCAGATTGCTGATCCTGAATTCATAATAGTTTTATGATGTTGAGGGCGGGTGGTAGCGCAGTGGTAGAACAGTTGGACTTCGGAGCCAAAGGTTCCAGGTTCAAATCCCGCCCCGG
>JAUTBT010084212.1:0-12488 GCA_032361225.1 Lepetodrilus schrolli | reverse complement strand
TCCTGCCCTAAACTGACAAGTCGTGATATAAGTGAAAGAATCTTGAAAGCGACTTAAAACCCCAATTAAAAAAATAATTTAAAAAATACTCAAATCCATGTCCATCCAAAATTGGTATTTGCCACTAAGCATATACATATTATGGAGACAATTTTTTTGTTTTCATGAGATATTTTCTGTGTCGTGTAGGATATCATCGGCGATATGGACATGAGAGAGAAAGCCCTGAAGAATGTCAAGGCCACAGCTGAGGAACTTCTGAAACAGGCTGGAGATACCCAGGATGATGCTGTTAAAGGTATGATGGTCCTTTCTTTCTCATTATTCCATTGTAAGAAGCATCAAATGTTTGAGAGAACATTGTTGAAATACCATTTCCTTTATCCAGACGTCAAAGAAAAACTGGATGAACTGATCAAGCTGTTTGATGACATCAAGACCAGTACAACTGACAGAGGTGAACATCTGGAGGACACACTGGAAGTCGCGGAGAGGTTCTGGGATGACCTCAACTCTCTGGTAACCACCCTAAATGACCTCCAAGGCAATCTGAACAACCAGGAGCCTCCTGCTCTGGAACCAGAGGCCATCCGGGAACAACAGGAGGAGCTTGAGGTATGCAACTGCTGACCTTTATTATAATGGTTCTATACTGAATTTAATATATTGCAGCATACACAAAATTATATTTTTGAAATCTTTTCATTGGAAATGTGCAATAGTACTATTTTGGAAAAGATGATGTAATGAGTGTCAGAATGAATACCCATTTGCCATACTTTGTGAGAAGCCATCAAAATATATCTATTGAAATGGTTGAAAATGATGAAATGTGAAATTTGTATTTATTGCTCTAGTTGATAATGAAGATCAGTGTTAGAAATTAAGAACATAACAAGGGGGTCATTCTCCATTGGCCCAATGTTCATGGTGGTCAAATCTGTAATTTCCAGGGGGTTCCACAGATACCTTTAACATTGCAGATATTCAAATGACCCCAGGACTCTGACCTGAACATTCATAAGCAACCATTCACTCGCTCACTCACTGTTGATGGTGTATGATCAAGTGTCTCGGTCACACAGTGTATCTTAGAACGATCCGAGTATTTGAACAATGTTAATTACTGGTCTCTCTGCACCTCTTGACATGGAAGTAAGTAACATGGCTTCCACTGTGTTCTCCCAGGCACTGAAGGAGGACATCCAGGCCACGGCCGCTGATCTAGAGGATGTCCGACAGACCGGAGACCAACTGCTGGCCATGGTCGGAGACTCTGACAAGCCAGAGGTGCAGAAGAACATTGACGACGCAGATATCAACATGACCACCATCACGGACGAGTGCGAGAAGAGATCCAAGACACTGGAGGACGCTCTCAAGAAAGCTCTCATCTTCCAGGACGAGCTCATGGTAGGAATCTTTGAGAAATCTGTGAACCTTTCATACTAGTGTATTGAAATGTATATTGTGGTATTGCTACAAAAAAGTTGCATTCTCAAGAAAGCCCTCTTCCAGGATGGAAATCTGTGAAATTTTCCTATTGTGTGTTCGTCATGTATGGGTGGAATATTCATGCTGCGACGTAATGCACTAATTCATTCATTCCTGCTAGGGTATCGAAATATTTATTTTAGTATTGCCACAGAAAATCATAAAAATTAGCTTTATATAATTCTCAAGTTGTATTGGAAAATGTTGCCATGTATCATAATTTGGTGATTTTGAGCTGAAAAGTCATTAAAGATATCGTTAGCAATTTTGTGATTTTTTGGGAGATGATCATTTGACATGACAATATGAAAATGTTATGGAGTTAAATGAAAATACAGATTTATAGTATTTATAATAAAGTATTTTATTGATTGTTTTTTTCTTTTCTAGAAAATGCTGGTATGGCTACAAGGCCAAGAAGAAAAGTTCTGTGACCTCGGATCAATCGGAGCAGACTTTGAGACCATCAAGAGACAGTGGAATGACCTCAAGGTAACATCACCATGTTAAATCATTTGTACATTCAGATGGGTTGACTTTTTGCTTGAAAGAGAAACTGTAATACCAAGATTTATTTTAGACACTCTTCTGGATATATAATCCATAGACAAGGTTTTATTTAAACCAGGATTATTTACTGTAAATATCTCTAGTGCGTTGTCGATAATAATAATGACGAGCCAAATCCTTGCTTGAAAAGTATGCTCAAAGCACTACTGTAAAACACTTATATTTCGCGGGCGCAAATTTCACGCAAATGCTAAAATTATTCGCGGTAATTAAATTTGCCACTAATACTAATATATATTTTAACGTTTAATTAATTTTTAATAACATCATTTAATTAAATTATTCAATCGTATCTTCTGTGATTTTCATTCCTTAGTATTAATTACACCGTACATTAATACGTCCGCTTCAATAGTAAACTTAGGGCTTCGTATTTCGCGCGGACTATAATTTCGTGCAAATTGTCTTTGCGTGTATAGCGCGTAATATAAGTCTGCGCATAATATCAGTGTTTTACAGTATATTATTACCCCAATCAATACATCAGCATGTACTCACACTTTCCATCTCAACCCCCCGAGTACACACCCAACACGACACATTCCAGGTATTCAAGGTGCATGTGGACCCCAAGCAGCTGGACGTGGAGACACTAAACCAGCAGGTCAACGACATGGTCAAGGACTCCAGTGCCGAGCAAGCTGCCGTGGTCAAAGAGCCACTCCTGGAGGTCAACCAGCGCTGGGAGGCCTTGAACTTTGGCATCGGGGAGCGGGAACGAAAGCTACAACTGGCGCTGCTGAGCATCGGTCAGTTCGAGCATGCCCTGGATGAGATGCTGGTCTGGGAGGACAAGACTGACCAGGCGCTGGACGCTGTCACGCCGGTTGAAGGAGACGCCAGGGAGATTGAGTTGGAGCTGGCAAAGCTGAAGGTCAGTTGAGAGTTATCTCCCCTTGAAGTTTTTACTATATTTTTTTATCCAGATAAAGCAAAATACTCAGCTAAATATTGAATAGTTTCCAACAACCTGAGCACCCTGATGAATAAATTAATTAGATAAATTAATTCTAATGCCATTTTGTTAGATATGTATTTTTTTAACCTTCTTACTGCTACCAGATTGTCAGTAGGAGATGGTTAACAGGGAGAATGTTAACCAAAGTGATACATTGTTAGTTGCCTCCAACAAGAATAAGGTTATTTTGATAATACACTGTTACAACATGTCAAATGATGCTTATTACCAGTAATTCTGTTCTTGTCTTGTCTCCAGTCGGTCCAGAACGATATCCAGGCCCACCAGCCGAGCGTGGACTCTCTGAACGAGGAGGCTCAGAAGCTGATGGCGGCAGCACCAGACAGTGCAGAGTCGTCCACAAAGCAGAAGGTGGACGCCCTCAACACCAAGTGGGACAATCTCCAGGACAAGAGTGGTGCCAAGCAGGGCAGGCTGGAGGACTCCCTTAAAGAGGTACGCACACGGGTCACTGGTCAGGTTAATTTAAATATGACCTCGATACTTGTGTACTGGACAATCCATTGTTTGATTAATTGAAATATTAACATTTATTTTTAATTTTTTTATTTAAAATTTCTTTAAAAAATATACTTCTTTTAAAAATTCTTTAAAAAATATACATATTTATTTGATTGATTGAAATATTAACATTTATTTATTTTAATTTTGTTTTAATTTCTTTAAGAAATATTCATATTTAATACCATAAATCTGTTGTAACATATGGGTGAAAGATTCCCACTGAAATGCTATAAGCAACAAATCTTTCACTCAGAAAATCTTGTTAAGTATTTCAGTCGTATTTGACCTCTATCTCCTGCACCTACATTTTATGTACAATTACTGTCAAACTGCTTTATTATATGAATCAATATTTTCTTGATTTTTTTTTCTTGTTCATTTCTTACTTTGTGGGTCAAAACTTTCGTATTTTTATTTCTTTTTATATTGAAGCATAAAAGTATGTTCACAATGTTTTAATCTCGTAAGTCACTATAAGGGAAAATATTTTAGGTAGATGTCATTTTATAATATGGTAAGCTATTATTTCATAGTATATTATTGACATTTTTGTTAAATTCACAATCAATTACAAATATTGAAGATTGGTGACACACTAATAATTACCATTTGTTTCTTTCCAGGCTCGGTCATTTGCCGGGGACCTCCAGGATATCCTGGTTCAGCTGGGAGACGTGGAAAATCAGCTGATCACGTCTAAGCCAGTCGGAGGTCTGCCAGACACAGCCAAGGAACAACTGGAGAGATTCCTGGTACGGACCACAGGAAATATCTGAGTCTTGTTTTAAAGAGTTGGTTACTGTGCCAGCAACCATTTTCACAGATTGATGTCTGTTAACCTTAAGCACTAATATTTCCTAAGCAAGGCCTGTCCTGTCCTTTCACAAAGGGGTCATACTGTAGTCTGGGCATATGCAAGGATTTTTCTGTAGCAGGAAATTATATAAATTTTCATTTATAACAAGACTTGGTCATATTCCAAACTAATTATGTTTAAAAAAATATATATTATTTTTATTTTTTCAGTTTTCTAAATTATAAAATATATTTATTTAAGAAATATTTATATTTGTTCAGTTTTCTTTCATATTCCAAACTAATTCTATGAAAAATTTATATATATATTATTTTTTTTCAGTTTCTAAAAAATAAAATATTTTTGTTTAGAAATGTATTTATTTAAGTAACAACATTCTGGCTTCTTATATTTTAAATGAAAGGTAAATTTATGAAGGATCTCGCTGGCGTGAACGATGAAAAATTGTGTGATTTTCTTGCAGGAGGTGTATAACGAACTCCAAGTCCTGGACCCTATGATCAAATCAGTTATAGACAAAGGTAACAGACTAGCCAACAAGACGCGACGTCCTGCCCAGTCCAGCCTCAGTCACAACACACAGGCTCTCCGACAGCGCTGGGACCACGCTAAGGCTAGAGCTGCTGACAAGAAGGTAATGTTATTTGAAAAATGTAAAACTATATTTATTATGAAATTCTAATGATTTTTCTGAAGATTTTTAGTCCTTAACTATGTTGTTTGAATTTTTTTTAATTAATAATTTGTGAAATTCAAATGATTTTTCTGTAGATTTTTAGTTACAAATCTGACATTGTTTAGAACGTTATTTGAAAATTTTAACAAATAATTTATGAAATTCAAGTGATTTTTTAATTTTCTTTTAGACTTTTAGTTATAAATATGACATCCTTCATCACATATAGGTAAAAGATCTCAGCTGCAATGTAAAACAATAACTGACTGACATCCAATGAGAGATAATGATACAAATAGATATGTACAGAATATTTGAAGAAGAGAAATAAAGTTTTATGGTTCAGTGTATACGTTTAAAATAGAAATTGTTAATTACATTATAATTTTATTCAGTGTATAAGTTGAATATCAATATTACAACTACTTTTCTTTTTTAATATTATATGGAATTATTAATATCCTATGTTTTAATGTTTTTGGGGTTGTGGGTGCAAAACATTTTATGTGTATCCTTCATAAATTTTTCAGAAAAAGTTGGAGGATGCAGTGAACCTGGCTGGAAATTTCCATGCGGAATTGAACCGGTTCATCCTGTGGCTGACGGAAACAGAGCGGACATTGAACAACCTGGGTCCAGTCAGTCGAATAGTGGACAGAGTGACCAAGCAGATCGACGAACACAGAGTACGTAGTCTGTGGGGGTAGGAGGTGGAGGTGGAGGTGGGGGGAGGCGAGGCGGGGGGAGGCAGGTGGTAATGCAGTGGCAGATTGCTAGGTTTTATTTGGTGTCAAGGGTTTCCAAATTTATGATATCAATGCAATTGAAGTGAATTTAAGTTTTAATAGTAATGGTATCAATTTGTACACATTTTTAAATTGGAAAAAAATTGGTAAAGGTGTATGTATAATAGAAAATTGGGAGTTGTTGTGTACATCTGGCCCTAAGATTACGAAACTTTTTTTGAGTATGATTTCATGCTCAACTGACTTGTTCACATATCCCCATATCAAATGTGAGTTTGAGCATAAAATTGTACTCATAATGTTCGTAATCTCAGGACATGAATTTAATTTGATTGAATTTCATTGCAATGGGAATATTTCACCCATACGTGACCATGAAGTTTAAAAAAATGCATCTTTGCAATGATTGCATGGTGGCACATGGTCCCGTGCATTGCACAGCTGACTGCTCAAGTTAAAATGAAGGACTTTCGAGCTCGGCTTGTTTGTGGATGGGTGACCGAGAATTTGTTCCTGCCCCACACTGAATCACAGGCTGAAAAACTTGTGGTGTCACCTTAGGCAAGTGGCTTAGTTCGATAATGCCTCTATTCACCCAGCATAGTACCTGGAAGGATGAGATGGACATGTGAATGATGACCTTGTAGCACCTTGAACGGCAGTTTTGGTTGTATACTCTCCAGGGAGTTGAGAAGGGAATTGAGTGTACACAGATCCATTGACCGGGGTAATAATGTAGCACTATGAGCATGCTACTTTGCCGCCATTGAAATACAAACATTTAATCAAATATTAATACATTTTTGTCTCTCCCATTGCAATCGATTAGAAAAGAAATATTATCATATGTTATCTAATTCTGTGATACAAGTTGAAGAATATTTGAAGAATTTTTTCTGTCCCATTACAATAAGAAATATTATCATATGATATCTAATTTTTTGATACAAGTGAAAGAATCTTGAAAGCGGCTCTACATCCCAATTTAAAAAATAGTTTTAAAAAAATTAATTAATACGTGTTTCTCTCCAGTTCCTGCAGAAGGATGTGAGCAAGCACCGCGAGGCCATGGTGGCGCTGGACAAGATGGGGACCCACCTCAAGTACTTCAGTCAGAAGCAGGACGTCATCCTGATCAAGAACCTGCTGTCCAGCGCACAGCACCGCTGGGAGAAGATTGTGTCACGGAGCGCCGAGCGCACGCGCCATCTGGAACGTGGATACAAAGAAGCCAAGCAGGTGTGTATGGAGACGCTTTAATTTGTGTTTTGTGAGGCATTCAAAGAAATCACATTTTTACTAAAATACGGAGATGGTTTAGTTTGTGAGGTGAGGCCGTTCAAATAAATTAAATTGAATTTTTTTTCTTTCTTCAAACTGCAAAAGGACAGATTGTTAGGTTGTTGTTTTTCATCAATTTAAAAAAATTAAATATACGATTGCGTTTTTAAAATTTGTTGTCTCATATGGGTGAAATATTCCTGCTGTGATGTCAAATAAATTAAATTGAATTTTTTCTTTTCTTCAAACTGCAAAAGGACAGATTATTAGGTTGTTGTTTTTCTTCAATTTCACAATATTTAAATATACGATTGCATTTGAAAAAAATTGAGAAATCACAACAACCTAATAACCTGTCCTTTTGCAGTTTTAACAAGTAGGAAGACAAATGTTAATTGCACTTATATAATATAAGACTATTGTATCTAGGTTATATTGTATCTAGGTTAAAAATCGGTTTAGTATTAAGAATTCCTCAACTTAGACAACTGTTTATGGCATGTTTGTGAAAGATTCAAAGCTAAGAGTCTTGCGTGAAGTTTTCACTCAGCTTGTTGACATAATTGAGCTGTCCCTTAAAACTCTCTTGAACTTACCAAACCCCATTTCAAATTGCCCCAAGCTTTCAAATCCTGCCAACACTGTGTAAACTACCACCCTGACAGATTGGCATGGCTCATTGAACACCAGAACAATAGAACTGCAATTAACACTATGCTGAGATTGATTAGTTTCTGCTATGTCTTTACCCATGTTGCCTACCTGTTGAACTGAAATCGATATTATTTTCCTGTTACTGACGCAGAAAGACAAATATTTGAATTTAGTGTTGGAGTTACACATTTTGGCCAAAAAAAAATGTTGCTGACTATCGGACATCTGAATATCAGTACCCAGAGAAAGCTATATTTTTGTGAAAATGACAATGTTTGTTTGCAGTTCCATGAAATGTGGGCCGACCTTATGGATTGGCTCTCAGATGCAGAGAGAGCGATTGACAGTGACACGTTCATTGCCAATGAACCTGACAGGATCAAGGCCCAGATTGCTAAACACAAGGTAAAATACAGTGTCCATTTCATCTCTTTCCATGTAATGTATGGCATCTCATTGCCCCCAGAAGGAAAAATATTATATGATATAGTTTGTACAATTAAAAATCCTTTTTTTATTTTTTAGTTTAGTGCTTTCCTCTTTTTTTGTTGTTGTTGGTTGTTTAAAACAAACTGTTTATTATTTCTTTTATGTTTATTTTCTTCTTTATTTATTTCTCTTTCTTTTTTGAACAAAAAGAAGTTATTATTATTTTATTTCAATCTTATGTTTATTTAGTTCATTTATTTTCGGGCTGAAGTTTACAATATGTACATTTACATTATCACTTTAAGTAATTAAAATAAAAATATCATTTATAAAATATTTTTTATCTAAACTCAGGAATTCCAGAGAAAGCTGGGTTCCAAGCAGCCCAAATTCGACACCGTTAACCGCACTGGACGCTCGCTCAAGGACAAATGTCCCAAAGATGACGTCCCCGTCATCACACAGAGGCTGAACGACCTCAAGTCCCGCTGGAACGCTGTGTGTGGGAAGTCCGTGGACAGACAGCGGAAACTGGAAGAGTCACTGCTGTTCTCTGGACAGTTCAATGATGCTCTGCAGGCTCTCCTGGACTGGCTGGCCAAGGCGGAACCCACCCTGGGGGAGGACCAGCCCGTACACGGAGACCTCGAGACCGTCAATGGGCTTCTGGACCAGCATAAGGTACGTCATGCCGTGTTTCTCTCCCCCCTCAAGTCAAGGGTTTGTTCACAAATCCCCATATCAAATTTAAGCTTGATCGTGATATTTTGTTTCTCCCACCACCCCACCACCCCCCAATGCTTATATCCTGCGTGTTTGACTACTTTCTCCAAACTAAAATGTATTACAGAGGGTACAAGAATTAAACAGTAAATGAATTTTATTTTAAAAGTTCTTTTTCTTTTCATTTTGACACCTTGAAATAGTGCGCAAACTGGGGAGTTTCAAGTATAGAAGAAGTAAACAACAATATTTCAAGTATAGGTCGCCCTGTGAAATAGTAATGGAATTGTCCCTTAGTGATCCAAGATGTTTCTAATTGCCAATTTATTCCTTGCAATTAGTCCACTTCAGAGATGTAGATTTTTAAAGATAGTTTTGTTTCATATCAAACCATTATTATCATTATCATTTGATATTTTGTTGTCATTGAATTCATTTATTTCTAGCAAAGAATAAATAAATATTAAGATCCATACTGTCATTCAATATTACTAACAGAATTGCTTAATTACTGTTAATTTGATAATTACTGTCACTTGCTTTAAGAACGGATGACGTTCCTGGTTTTCAGACCTTTCAGCAAGAGCTGGACGCCAGAAAGAATACGATCGCGTTCGTCCAGAAGTCGGCGAAGGAGCTGATGGAGAAGTCGCAGGAAGACACGTCAGAGCTGCAGGCTCAACTGATCGAGCTGTCCACTATGTGGGACCGCACCTGCCGACTCAGCAGCAACAAGCAGCAACGGCTGGAGCAGGCCCACAAACTGGCAAGTCACGCAGTCCCTCGGTCCCATAGAGCATGTAATCCCCAACCTGTAGACCAATACTTAGTTCTGTAGATCTGTAGTTTTCTAGTCCTGGTTAACACATATGGGTGAAAGATTCCCACTGTGACGTAAAACAATAATTCACTCATTCTAGAGTCCTATAGTTCCAACAGTGATGAATGGATGAACATTTTCTGCTGTGATGTACAACGATAGCTCACTCACCCATGATTCCATAGTCCCATAGTCCAGTAGTCTCATAGTCCAGTAGTCTCATAGTCCAGTAGTCATGTAGTTCTATATTCTCTCGTTAATCTGGTTAATGTGCTCAAGTCAAGGGTTTGTTCACAAATCCCCATATCAAATTTGAGCTTGATCATGAAAACATACTCAAAACGTTTAATAATCTCAGTGCCTGGTTGATTATGTTTACAGAAAACTTCTAATTTCATGCATATATATTTACTACAAAAACAAACAAACAAATTAAATAAAAATATTTATTATTGATGACTTTATCAACTATCATTCTCAATATGGAATATACAGAAACCAGATATGTTGATCAATAAGATATATTATGGATTCCGGCTGTTTCAGCTGAAAACACAATTTTCAATTCTCATCCCTGCATATGCTGATCGATAAGATTCATGAACAATTTCTGGTAATGAGCATACATGAGAAAGTAAGGAAAGCATGACGACAATTCCTGTGTCCCCCCCACAGGCTGACGAGTTCCAGCAGAAGGCACAGGGTCTGGTGGACTGGCTGGCGGAGGCAGAACAGACGCTGAGGTACCGAGGACCCATCCCCGACGAGGAGCCACTGGTGCTACAGCAGATGGAGGAACACAAGGTCAGTGTCGACATTGACAGACTTAACATTTCAAATTTAAACAGCTTCATTTGTCAGCATCCTTGAGCTTTGCATGGTGACATCATCAGCTTCAAGTGTTGCCATCAACAGCAAAATGTGTTTCAAGATCAGCTTCTTCATATGTCAGCATCAGCTGTTTCGTATGTCAACATCAGCTGTTTCGTATGTCAACATCAGCTGGTTCGTATGTCAGCATCAGCTGTTTCATCAGCTGTTTCGTATGTCAACATCAGCTGTTTCGTATATGTCAACATCAGCTGTTTCATCAGCGGTTTCGTATGTCAACATTGACAGCTTAATTTCTTCGTATCATCAGCTGATATCAACATCAACAACTTCACAGTAAAGAAAACTATTATTTATTTTGTTTAAATATGAAAGAAACAGCGACACATTTGTTAACCTCGTTACAGTTTTGCCCAAGTTAATATTTTATGATTTACAGTAGTCTTTGTTTTCCTTTTGTAGAAATTTGAGGAGGCTCTGATGAGACAGGAGGCGACACTAAGAGAGACACTGAACATAGGACAGGACATCATGAAGCGGTGTCACCCCGACGCCGTGTCTACCATGAAACACTGGCTGTCCGCTCTCCGCGCTCGCTGGGAAGAGGTCAGTACAACTTCATGTACCTTTGTGCTAAAAATAGATTTACTTAAATATTAGTATTCAAAATCATCACCATGTCTGTGAAGGCTTTTAAAAGTGTTATTTAATCATAAAAGAGACTGAAATTACTCGATTTGAAAAAAGATCTGCAATGATAACACTTACCAGGACTAGTTTTATGTCTTTGAGTTGCCTCCCTTATATTGATCACTTTTGTAATTTCACTTTAACTATACAATAGTTTATATTGTTTGGGTTATGTCTGACCATAAACGTAATTATTTGATAGAGCTTTATTTGACAGTCACAGTATTAATAGAAATATTATATTTTTTTTTTTTATTAGTTTGGGTTAATTCCCCTTGTAAATATTTACTAAAACTTTATTTGGGACATATATAGTGTACATTTTATGTAGGTTATTGTCTCTTGGACTGTATTATGTTTTACTTCTTGGACTGCCATATGTAAACACTATACGATATGGTAATCATACACTGGCAAAGCTTTCTCACATTATATTGCCCATGGAAGTTTTACAACTTTATTTTTCGGCATTATAGCTGACCAGCTGGTCCAAGCAGAGGGGTCATCGCCTGGCCGAGGGACTGACCAACTTGAGGAAGAACAATGCGCTCCTGGAGGAACTCCTGGGCTGGCTGAACAATGCCGAGGTTAAGTTGCACAACCGTGACCTCGAGCCCATCCCAGAGGAGATCCCAGCCATCATGGAGCTCATCAGAGATCACCAGGCAAGTGCTGCAATTTGTCAGGCACAATTTTCGCAATAACATTTCCGAGTTCTTTCATGATATTGTTAGTGCGATGTGCTTTTCACTGAAATACTTATGGAAGAAACTATTGTGAAACTCTGAAGCATTTTAGTTTAGTTATTGTCCAATCCAACTCGTAACCTTATAATGTTTATTGTGCATATTCGTTATGATGTCAGTGTTTTACTAACGAATCGTTGAGTAATTTAATTTTATTTGAGATAAAGGATGTATAATAAATTCTCTGAAGATTTGTGAAATTCATCAATATTTGTAAGGAATTGGGTAGCAGAAAAAATTCCAAGAATTGGAATGCTAAAGCAGGAAATTGGCCCTTTGTACAATTTTCCACTATTACATTTTAGTTTTTTCGCCATGAATGTTTAGTTATTATATTCTAACAATTATTTGTTTGTAGTATGTTAAAACCTTTCTGACGCGATATTGATAGGATGCGATGTCTGTAGAGTGGCAATGCAGTTATCATCCTTGGTCTTCGCAGGTTTACTGTAACATTCAGTGCTACGGATGTTGTGGGTTTCCTCCTGCCCTAAACTGACAAGTCGTGATATAAGTGAAAGAATCTTG
>JAUTBT010084211.1:0-12489 GCA_032361225.1 Lepetodrilus schrolli | reverse complement strand
TAATAAGTGTACCCGTTTATATAAGACCTGAATTTATAACGACTTCATATTTGTCCTCAAGGTAGCGTAATTTGCCTAACAAATAGTCCCGCATGACTGCACTTCAATGATTAATTAACCACGAGAATGTATAGCTCATTGTCCTTTACTTCTGTCTTAACTGAGTTTCTTACCTCGTGTCAAGCTGATTTGTCATTTACTGATTAATTACAACCTGCCCTCTGGATTAACAGTCTTTGATTTATACAACGGTTTTCTGGGTTGCTCTAAACGATATATTTACAGAAACATATGTAAGTAGCTATAATGGTTGATAAAATATGCCTACGTGAAATTAATATTTTGACAGGTTCATTAAAAACATCTGCATGTGCATAAATTTCTTGCACTTAGAAATACAAGAGCTTTCAAATATCATACCATAAGTATGTCATTGGGGAATACAACTTAAATGTCTATTATGGTAACAAATTAAGTTGATTACCAATTAAATATAAGTTGTCAAAAGGTCTTGGGAATAGATATTAAAGGTATAGATACTACCTTCATATTTAACGTTCCCTTCAAGATCTTCCCTCAGTTCTGTGCATACGATGATGTCGTCCACCTGCTCGTCTGTTAATCGGTCACCTGTCACAGAAGGTGAGAAAATAACAATGAAATATGTAGATATATGTTCCTGATATATGATTTAGCTGATCCGTTAGAAATCTTTGAAAGCAATACCAAAATTGACACATACTACAATTGGTTTTGCATACGAAAGTAAAAATAATGCGTTGGTTTCTGCCTATTTATACCAGATAGTGTGCTCATAATGGTTCAACCGTAAACTGCAAACAGCGTATACATGTATTTAACTTCTTCTATAAACTATTTATAAAATACACGACCATTCAATATGCAAGGCATGCTAGTCACCATCTACATTATCAAAGGTGTTCATTATAAAAGTTTAGTAATTCTTACCAAGAGATGTCAATACGTGTCGCAGTTCAGCTGACGAGATGTAGCCTTGTCCCTCTCTGTCAAATGTCTTGAACGCTTCCATAAAGTCAGCGAATGTGCCTGTGTCCTCGATCTTTTGTACCACTTCGTAAATTGTGAGGAATTCTTCAAGTTTGTAGGCTTTTTCACCTGAAATCATGAACATTATAAGTTAAAATGAGCTTATTGTTACATGTTATTTATTTACAGTTACTTGTTATTAGTAGTATTTCATACTTCTACTGTTTCGAACTTATAATGTAAATTTGTTTGTAATGCTCCTTTTAGGATATGAATGGAAAATTTCCCGGTAGGTTATCCTGGTTTCATGGGTTGGAATGTCATACAACACCGACGTATTAACGTTGTCATTGATAGGCACGTCCAGTTTCCTCCAACAAAGAGAAGGTTAAATAGATTTAGTTTAATTCACTTGTACTTACTACTCTCTCTCTCTCTCTCTCTCTGCTCACACACACACACACACAAATACATACAGACACACGTAAGCGCACACACACACACGCACACACACACACACGCACACACACACACACACACACACACACACATCCGCCCCCGTACTGTACCGGGATCCATACATAGTTCACTGACTGCTTTCAAAATTCACCCACCGAATTTCTTGACCCCGCCATTCTTTTCGACGGTGGTCATGGTAGGGCTGAGACCCAGGCAATACAACATGTCGCCGGTCTTGGCCGCGTCAACATCACCGTCTCTACCGTCCCAGAAGTCAAACAGGTCGAATACATCCGTGACATCTGCAACAAGATCATGTTCAAAGTTACAGGGAGTCGTGAGGCCCCAGTATGTTTTCAGACGGTTTTCTCCTGGTTATTATGACGACTGTGTGTTCAGTAGTGCAAAACCGTTTCAGTTGTAACACAAATGAAATAAAACGTATTTGCCAAACATTTTAATAATTATAACCTTGTTTGTTTGAGTTTGAGTTTAAAATAACTGTATTAATGAATACACCTGGGGAAAACTGAAGCACAATCAAACTTAGATCTTCTTTTAACTATTCCTAATAAACTTCCGTGATAGTTCATATCATTTATAGTCGATGTTATTTTAGTTAGGTTGTGATGTCATGGTGAAAATTCGTCTACCAGAAAATGTAAAATAGCAAATTTTAATTCAAGAAACGAAACCACCATTGAAATATAAGCCAAAATTCGCTACCATTTACAACGACTGACAGAAGTCGAGGCATGATAAACATATAATTTATTCTTTAATGCCCTTTCATTCTGGGTTGTGTTTCTTAAGACTGCAAACTGGATTTGAAAATAGTTGCTTCGAAGAGGTCCATGGAAACAGTGTGATTACACGTGTTGACAATCATCCTCATCTGACGTCATGTAGGCTGAAAGACAATGTTATGCCTTGCAGAAGTCGACATTTGCGCGGTAATACGGTGCGTCAGCAAGAACTACGTTCTACATAGCAATCGTAGCGCTACGAGAGTCGTAACTCCATGTTAACGTAGGCCTATAGGAGTTACGATTCTCGTAGCGCTACGATCGTTCTTTGGAATGGGACACAGTACCCGGGAATATGAAACGTTTTGAGTACGATTTCCTGCTCAAGCTCAAAATATTATATGGGAATTTGCTAACAAAACTTTGAGGAACAGGAAATCGTACTAAAAATAGTTTCGTAACCTCTGGGTATGATCGTGATTCAATTGAGTATTTTTTGGGATCAGTTGGGTCGTAAAAATAATGTCATTGGTCAGCCTATGAAAACTGCAGGAACTGGAACGTGCTATAAACATCCTCTATGACATCCTCCATGACATCCTCCATGACATCCTCCATGACATCCTCCATCCATGACATCCTCCATGACATCCTCCACCCATGCCATCCTCCATGACATCCCCCATGACATCCTCCATCCATGACATCATCCATGGCATCCTCCATGGCAGTACCAACTCCAGCGCTTCGTCGACAACCTCTATGGGTAGATTTGTTTGTGTGCTTGTTGAAAACATCATCACAACATGTGGTTCTTCCACCAGATATTTACACTCTGTTTGTCGTAAGTTTCTGGAACATTAACCTTTCGGTGACCGATCACACACTGGATCCCAAATATTGCGTTGTTCATACTCAAATTAAATTTTAAATAAACACTGTGACACTGGCACCACCGTCGTGTCCCATATCAACATACAAAAATCCTTACAGGTTACGGATTGCTAAATTCACGAAACACTATTTTATTGTTTTCATAGTGTCATGTTCACACGTAATATTCACTTTTCGCTAATCCTTATGGTTTGATGTCAAAATATATGTTGAAATCAATATCATCAACTGTTTGTGTCTTTCCAAGTGTTTGTATATGCAACTATACCGTCAACATAACCAATACAATACTGTGAATATCCTTGCGCAGCTTTTAACTTTAACTTATACATATATAACCTAAGAAATCCTTACCACTTGTCGTCAAGTTACCTTATAGACATTGGGAATTGCAACTTGGGTTACAGAACCAATGCCAATGTAAACTGCTGTATGCGTTAACTGATGCGTTATAATAACCGTTGTCTTATTCTTTTATATATATATACATATACTGCCGTAAACACCCAAAACGAATGCATGCCTTTGAACGCAAGGTGTTGCACGCATATTTGATGCTATCGAGGTGTTTTATACCTCTCCCTCCTGTGGAATGTCATCTAGTATCTGTGGGCTGTTTGTTTCACGTGTTACCGGCACGAGCTGAGCTCGTGGAGCCAAGCAGGGGTATCCGGTTGCCTGTGAAATTGCCCTTCAAGTCCAGGTTATTTTTGTAGCAGTGCACATCATGCATTACGCCAAGCATTGTGATCTACATGCATCATTCTTTCACGGTGGCTACATGTTCGAGTCTAAAAGACTGGCTACATTTGTGGTTAACAGCAACTATTCGTGTCTAGGCTAGATGTCTGGAAGGCTACCTATAGATGGCTTAGTTCTGGAACCAGGAGTAATGAAACAGATTATGGTTACCGGAGCAGACTCTTATGGTTTCAGGAATAATTTATCCCAATGGGAGTTTTTAGATAAAGGTTTTATCGGGGGTATTATCAATTGCATTCAATCTTCATTTGACACCGTACAGTTTTGTGATATATCGAACACTTGGCATTTCGAGGTGATTAGAATGTTAAACTAAAATTATCCCGCCGAATAAAATAAATGTCAGTTAGTTGAAAATAGGAATGGAAGAAAAAAATATGCATTATTCCTATATGCACGAAAATTGAAAGTATTGTGTACTTGTACAGTTAAGAGTTGTTTTACTACTCTTTATCTACAGGGGTGGGGTGTGCTTGTGTGTGTGTGTGGGGGGGGGGGATCTCAGTTTATCTAGAGCTCTGGCCCCCTTTCCACAGAACAATCGTACTCTGTTAACGTATTAGAATTCACTCTCGTAGCGTAACGGTCGTTCTGTGGAACAGAACCATGAATGCTAAGTCAATAGTATTAACATCAATATACAATAGTCCGTGATACCTCATTTAAATAGAAAACTATACAAATAGTGGCCTGTGATATCTGATTAAATAGAGGTGAAATGGGTTTGTATAGATAGTGGGTTGTGATATCTGATTAAATAGGGTGTGAAATATAGATTATAAGATCTCATAGAGGTGTGAAGATACGTGTAAAAGAGACATACATGTCGGAATGAGATAGAAGGAAATATACTAGGGAATTATGTGGTTATAAGTATTTCGTATACGGTATACTATTATTACTGTCGCTATATCCTTGTATCCCGTCTCTGACATGAGAAACATACATATATTACCAAATCAAATATGGGCGACTCAATAATTTGTATGATCGGCAGACGGTCAAATGTGTGACCTTTAACCTTAGCGGTGCAGCCATTGAATGCTAACAAAGTTACCTTGATAAAGATGCGTGTAGGTAGAAGTAATTCCCGTCTGAAGCACGGTGACCAATAATGTAGGCACACACGGTATCAAACTACCACTACTATGTAGCACTTACCATTACTAGACATATAACATATGCCGCGCAGTAATTCATAGGCATATCTAATGTAGGCTAACCTGTGCAGCCGTACAATCTAGACACTAGGCACAGAACATACACTCACCGTCAATTTCATCTCTAGATAATGAAGACTGAAACAGAGATATAGTTACAAAATGTGAAATGTTAGTTCGCCAAAATAACTAAAATTTAAAATAATAAAAAATTGTATTATGGTTGTATTATTACCTTCCACTACACAGCGTGCATTTAATAAGACGGAATTATTTGTTATATGCAAATTTGCATCAGATGGATAGTTCAATAAATACATGTATATATGAACATGCGATGTTATAAGGACATACACTATTGTTTCGTACGCATATCCCATTAGGTTGTGATCAAATATATGCCGTTTTTCCAATTACTATTATTATTATTAATGTTTGAAGCGCCTGCGATATAGATGATCACCTTAGCATATGCGGTACGGCAGATCACTTAGCAGGTGTTAATGGTGGACTTCAAGTCACTCAGCATGTGGAGTTTGACGTGTCTATTATGTTTGATCTCCGACATTAAACATACAGCAAAGTCATATAATGGTTCTTCATTTTAATCATTAGAATCACTAACTCACTTTTCAGAATAATTATGTATATGTTAATATATTGTGTAATTTTGTTTTACAAAACTTGCTGCATATAAGTATTTGTGAATTTTGTATTACAGAAAAAAGCACATGCATATGGAGAGAAAAAAGTATATAAGTGAAGTAGGTATACTTTGTAATAATGTACTTACCATTCTCTAAGTGCTGTAGCTGCTGCTGTGAAGGTAGTTAGTTGATGGAGAAAGGACTACTGACGGAATGCTAAATATGCCGTTTGGTTCTTCATCATCCATCGACTGTATTTATAGGGCGAGTCCATTGTTCAAACTGAGGCGTGGTCGCCAGTTTACAGCTTACCTTACAGACCACATATATTGCTTATTGGTATAGTCACTATTTTAATCTTCGCTGGAAGTATTTATTTATTAAAATATCAACATTTAAAACATATTAATAATTAACTTAATCAAATATGTTATATTATAGCGACTACTTTATTTACCTATGCAACTCACTTCACCTTAAAGGAAGTGACGTAGATCGGTAACGATATCCCATCGATGTTTATATAACAATATAGTGAAGTTTTACATGCTCATTTTAGGAAACTGATGTGTAAACTTTGTCCTCATTTCAAATCGTATTATGCATATATTTAGTTTGCTATTGCGCTGTATTGCTTAGATAAAATACGTTGGTCATTTCATCTCCATTTAGCTTGGCAGAGATGGCAACGGAGCGTTGCTAGGCATATTTTTGTTGGAGAGTTCGACTTATTTGGAGAGTGTGGGACGTGTGTGCCTTACTTCGGTACAGGCGTCTGCCATACTTGGTCTGAGGGCAACACGATCCACGGCAAATGTCAGAGGGAGGGATAGGCAGACTGTCAGATACCATGGCAACGACAATGAACAGAGTTAAAGTGTATTCATTGCATGTATGTAGATCTATGTATTGCCTGTGTGTAGATCTATGAATTGTATCCCACCGAAGAACTTCTAGGTGGAGGGAACAGGGCTAAACAACATTTCCTATCCAGTTATACACAAGGCGAGAAGATATCCCCAGTGTAAAAATTAACACACCAGATAGGTATTGAGGTGCTGCAGTATTAAAAGTCGGTCGAGGTGTATGCGTTCGGCCTGTAACTGTTGTATTCTATATTTATACAACATGTCTACGTGGAAAGATAGTATAGAACAGTCAATATGATGAGGAACAATATTTTGGAACTGGATCTTTATAATATATATATATATATATATATATGAAAATATCAGTGTGATCTCTCCGATATCTTTGATGGACATGTTTTGTTCACTGATGGAAGTTAGGTACATACTGTAAATCATGAAATTAATGCGAGCAGGATATTAATGCGAAAAATGCGATTGGCGTATGGCCGCATTAAATTCCTACGCATTATGTAAAATAATGAAAGGTAGGTCCGGGGAAAAACATGGTCGATCGCATTTAATTGTTGTCGCATTTATGTCTAAAAGCTTGAGGTCGCATTAAATTAGTGACGCATTAATTTCATGATTTACAGTACTGTACATGTACTTCAGTACTGCCCTAGCTCTAGGTCACGTTGTCCTCCAGAACGTAAACACTACAGAGGAATGCCGTCAAAACATCAGACCATCACTGAGATTCTCGTGTCATTAACTTAACTATGTGTGTCTACCAGTTATCATGGCATGCTCCACTGGTATACTGATAGTAAAACAAGATGTTCTGGAATGATGCTAGTGCTACTAACTAGGTGTTCGGGTGACGTAGAATGTCTTTTCATATGCTCATCATCGTAGATACAACATGCTATTTGACGTTTGTTTTGACATCGTTGCATGCTTTTGGGTAGGTATGCAAATTTACATATGTGTGTAAACACACACACGTATGTTTACATGTCATGCACACGTAAGCAAATTTACACTAGGAGTAAATTTGCATGTGGTCTGGAGGTCTTGAAAATGTCTTTTTCTGCACATGTGTAAATTTGCTCTGTGTGTAAATGGTGTTATGCGAACGCATTGCAACAATACACATGTGTGCTTCTCCAGTTTGGAAGGTTTCAAGTCATAGAATAACAGCTATAAATTGTAGGTGTTATTTTGTTTACAGAATTTGAACTAATAATGTAAAGTACATTCACTGACTTGGCATACCTATCTTAGATTTTGTATCTCTAAAAAATGTCCTGCTCCACGGTAGAATAAACATGCCTGATACCCATCGGCAATGTATAATTAAATGGGAAAGAGTATACAGGTAGTCAATGCAGTTAACTTTCCTTTGACTCCCCTCTATGTAAATACGAGGTATGGAAGTTCCTTTTGGTTGTTTGGAATGTTTGCATACCTATTTTACCCACCCTGCTTAAAGAGGCAAGATCATACTTGCATAATGAATAATAGTTACTATCGGGGTTATTGCATATTCTGAAAGAACAATCTTTCCCCGACATTTGAGATTTTTTTCAGATTTTTTAGTCATTGAGAAAATATATATTTCCTATCCAAAGACACCTACCCGCCAAAAAGGGCGGATGCGCCGGAAATTGTGACGTCACAGGTTTCTGTGTACACAGATCCCCTCACAGAAACCAAGATATGCATTCACATTGGTAGTATTTTTTCTACCAGCTGGTTAAATTAACGCGTAAGAACAACAATTGAGCCCACGATACGTTACAATGTCTCTCTGGTTAATCTATCGACAAGTGGATGTTGATCCGTGACAGAGAATAATATTGACAACAGTGATTTTCCTTCTCGGTGTTTGATACTAACTGTTGATTTCGTGATCGGCATGTGCATGATGAAAGAAACGACATCTTACCACTCCGAGTTTGGGTTTTATCTGTGATAGGGCAGTATACAGGACATAAACGGTTCCATAAAACAGACTCGACACAAGCCTATCCTGGACGAGGGCATAGATGGTCCTCTCTAAGGTCCGCGTCCATATTTAGAACAGAGCACTGTTGGGAACGACTTTTGCATTGACGATAGTGTCTTACAGTTTGGATACTTTTTTTTCTTCATATTTATTATTAACTATTAGTATTATTTAGAAAAATGAAAAAATAAAATATATAATATATATATATAATACTTGCAAGTATGATCTTGCCTCTTTAAATCAGCTCGTGGTATAACTAACAAACAAATCAACATAAACAGAATGTTTTAAATACCCGGGAGGGAAGCCGAATTTTCGATATGTCTGTTATATACTAGTATATGTAAACATGTACATTGTTTATCTTTTCCATCTTGAACTATTTAGAGTCAACCCAAAGCCGAAACTATCCCGAAGCATGGGAGATATGTAAGTAATATACGTTACTTAGTGTGTATGTGTGCGTGCGTGTGTGGGTGTGTGTGTAGTACTGAAGTATGTTTTCAATGTTGTATGTTTATAAGTAACGGATTTGTTAACGAATAGTATACTATAGTATGTTAACGGATGTCTTGTCATCAATTATGGATGTATTCTTTGTCATTGTTTTACTAGTGTATTTCTACTACAATAGTGGTAGTCGGGACTTTGTAGAGATTTTATAGAACATCATACTTGTATTTTACTTGTGTTGATATATTAGTATATTATAGCATGATTAGCAAATTTCCGCAAGACAAATTTAGTACTTAACATTAGTTAAAGAGGGTGTTGATTTATATTGTTTCATTCAAGGTAGAACGGAATGAAATAATTATGTTTAAAGTATAATTATAACTGTATGCATGGTGTTTAACGTATTACGTGCGCGTTGTTGCTAGTGTCATCGCATAATGGGTTAACTGTTCCTGCTGCTTGCTACGTGAAGCACTAATTCAATCAATCAAAGTTATTTGTATGCCTGACGATGACACCAATGCATGCATACTATTTTCATTCAGGTCGCTTGTGTTAGAGGAAAGTTCGGAAGAGTTAAAAACGTAAGTAATACTATAATAATTTCCTGTTTTTCTCGTCACCCACTCTACATGATCTGTTCACGTAATTACTATTACGATGGTGAGGATCCACATCTCTGAAGTTCACAGTAAAAACGTCATCTGACATTGCCACATATCATAGTCTGTGTCAGATTGATTGCAAGTTTAGAGTTCGGGGATAAAGGTCTACTGTTTGGAATTTAGAGGTATCAATCGTGATTTGATACCTTCTAAATTGATCTGAACGCCGAACGTGTAGCGTGAGGTGATCAATTCAAAATGTATTGATACTTCTAACTTCCAAACAGTAGTGCATTTATCCCCATTCTAACATGACTAGAAATACTATCAAATTCCACCGGAATATATTGTAATGCTTCTAAAAACAGCGGTGTTTCAATCGCGAATTAACGGTGTAATGAATGAATTATTGTCTTACGTCGCACCACGGGCATATTTTACGACTTAATTAACGGTGCCTGATTTCATGGGCGTGGCGTATTTTGACCAATCGTTGTAGGTTATGCATACAAATCATGTTAGAATGTAGAGTTTAGAGTGTACAATATACGCGTTATATAGTGCTGCTTCATAGAACCGCTGTTCAGTACTAGTAATTTACGACATTTCTTCTTATATTTCATGACCGCATTAGAAGATATATTTCTGTGGACATTAGGCCCCCGTTCCACAGAACAATCGTAGCGCTACGAGAGTCGTAACTCCCATCAACTCCATGCTAACGTACAGGAGTAGCGCTACGATTGTTCTGTGGAACGGTGCCCAGGTGGGTTCGAACTGAGAACGTTTGGCTCTGCTATCTTTTATATAGGACCTAGATGATGGTTATCTTATGAATAATGTTTTTTGAATATCTTCATTATACATGTCACACTAATCTATGCATATTTGTATTAATTATTCAGGCTAAAAAAACAAGAGAGGAACGAAAGGTTAGTTTAACTTATTTTGCCTTGTTTACATACCACACTATAGGCATGATGAAACTATAGTCTACACTCAGATAATTTCAGATATTATGTCCATAAAAGTAGGGGCCTATTTAATTCAACAAGTTACTTATTCATTGTGGCGGGGCCCATTAATTATAACTATTAATTATTGAAATATTATTGATAATATTTATGTCCAAATATTTTCACCAATATATGTGATTGTATGCCTTTAAAACGAGATGTTCACTATGTAAGCTTCTTTCATAACATTAACAATTACCTGGTTGGATAGAATCATGAGGTACTGTACACTTGAAACTGAATTTGACTACTCTGAAGACTGCCGTAGAAAACCTACATACATGTCATCCGTCATTGTATGTATTCATTATATATTTGCTTCGTTTTATTGTAGGATATCACAGTTTCTGAGACGGGTAGGTGTTTATTTCTTTATTTATTAGTATATACTGTAAATCAGGAAATTAATGCGAGCATGATATTAATGCGAAAAGTATCAAGAAGACTATACTATCCAGTATTAAACAGAGCATGCAATATTGTAATTATTGGTCTTAATGATAACCAAAATAATTGAATTTTAGGGAAATCTTAAAATCATTCGTATGCTTGAATTGTAGTCTAGTGGTAATAACGGGCAAATTCTAATACCACATGTATAATGTATGTGCCGAGGTATGCATTAATTTAGTTATCTTAAAGCAATTCTCACTCTGAATCCTACTGTTAAACATACAATTTGAAAGAACTCATTGCACTGTTGTTCCAATAATGTTAACTTTCACGGAAAGTTACTAGTTTTGTTGTTAATGTTGATCATATGAATTAGCACCATCAGAGACTCAATACACCAAGCACCTGGTTAAAAAAAAAAGAAAGATAAAAGATAAACTATAGTTGACTCTTTGGGTAGAAAACTGTTGTTTAGTAGATTCTAGCATTTTATTATGATGACATACCACAGGAAGTAATAGTATTCATACAAAATATGTAATTATATTGTATTTTTGAACACGCATGTTGAGTTTGAAAGCAGATAATTATCGAATTTACGAGATTTCTAGAGAGGTCACTGTTTTCCATAAAATTAAATTCATTGAAGCGCCGTAAAATAACCACTTTAACGTTTCATACTAAATAGAATTAACGTTTATAAGCCATAACATCTTTTTTTTTTCCCTCAGATTTTTCCCTTCATCGGTTCTAGCAGCAAGTGCGTATATTTCATTCCTTTCAGTTGACATCTTTATTACAATAATCATAATACCATAAGGGTTCATTAGGGCAGTACATGTAGAGTTGAAATGAGTAACAAAAATGCTGTTTGAATATTTGATTCTAAGTATTCTATTCTATTCAATAGCAAAGACTGCAGTAAATAAACATTCCTGATCATGTTATTGGCGCATGTGTGTGTGTGTGTGTGTGTGTGTGTGTGTGTGTGGTTTATCTTTTCTATCCTGATTTATTCAGACCAATGCCTTTACCCACACCCATACCTGGAGTGACCACTCCTTCACCACGAGTCTTCCGCAAGTTCAATAATAAAGTGTAAGTAATAAATAGCATGTCAAGTTAACACTTAATCAGGGGTATATAATATTACTTTGGTCCCTCATTAAATTGGCAAGATCATCTTTGACTTCGCAAGAGGTTAAAGGTCCCTAATCAGGTTATTGTATATTTCTGATGCAACTCTTTATCATCTAATGGAAAGTTGAATATGCACATTATTTACACTGTTTTTGCCGGGGTTATTTCTAAAAATATTCCTAATCTTGCCATTTATTATGTGCAAACATGTAAATTAACATAGTATATATTAAAATTTTACCAAATTACCTTGCAATAACCAGTATGAGAATGCAATTCAAGTAAGTTTATGAGAACAAGCAAGTATACAGATATTTCGTGTATCATGCTACTTTTCCTGA
>JAUTBT010084210.1:0-12491 GCA_032361225.1 Lepetodrilus schrolli | reverse complement strand
CACTGACACACACACGCACACGCACGCACGCACGTGCACATACACACACACACACACACACACACACACACACATACCCATACACACACACACACAGTACCCAAATACTGTAAATTATTGGCAAATTGAACAAGGTTTAATAGATTTTATTTACAAGAAGATAAAACAATATACATAATCTTAGAAAATACGTATTAATTAAACTGAAACCAACTGGGATGTGTTTACTGTAACTAACAGTAATTGCCCAAGTCGTATCACTATTAAACAAATTTCCAATGAATACAAACAGTTTGTTTTACAGACTCAAAACTGCTGTACATTAATGCTTGTTCTTTACAATCATACACAATTTCCCTAGCCATGGATAATACAAGGTTTTGGTCCACAGTTTCCACGGATGTAACACTACATGGGTGGTATAGAGTCCTACTCCACCAGATCTACAGTCGACATCTCGATGCAGCCATGGCAACAGACAATAAGCCAGCTTGGGGTTTTGAATATGCACAGAATGTGCATGCGTGTGTCAAAGGTGAAAACAAATGTAATATCATCCTCACACCCAAGCAGTACTTGCGAGGATGATGTAATATAGTATAATGATATGAAGATACTTATGACAACCACCAGAATACTTTCTAATGGTTGTAACAAACGTGTAACCCAAAATATATGATAAATGCATTACTAGGGCTACATCACTTCAGACAGTTGTTCAATTGCTTTTACTTTTGCGTTGTTTGACACATGCAAGCATATTCTGTGTGTGTGTTCAAAACTCTGACCTGGCTTATTGTGATTTCAGCGGAAAACAATCCCGGGGTATGGGGGCTCCAGGCTCCAAGCCATTTCCAGGGCAAATAATTTGTACCATGGACAAATAAATCTGCAGATTTATACGGATCCGTGGAAAATTGCCCTGCCTGTCGATGGTAACCTGCTGGCAATCTTTGTTTGGTGTCGTACTTCTCCAGAATCCTGCTCTACACAGGCAATTTCTTTTTCTCTTTGGATGCATTCTTCTTCCTCTTCTTCCCCAGATACTTCTCCAATCTGCCAGATTTCTTCAACTCTTTGTATTTTTCGGCCAGCTCCAGCTTTAGCAGATCTCCTGCAGCACAGAAACAATAGTTTGAATTTACGTCAAATAACAAATGTGGGGAAAACCAATCCATCTATAAAGAAAGCTTTAATTTTTAAAGCTAGATTAATCCTTGAGGACTTCTGGGACAAATTTTTAAAAACCATCTTGAACAAAATATAATAAGAAAATAGAAATAAAAATTGCTTCTGTTATCAAAAGGATTATTAGTAATCATTACAATAATATATCCAAAGATCCAAATAATTTTCTATAAATGATAAGGTTGTTCAATTTAATGTCGCTAACATGCCGATAATCTACTTGTCGCTTAAGTTTAATGACTCCAAGATTTTATGATTTAAATAATCTATTTAATAAATTTCTAGAAATGCAGTATTTCATGTAATTGTTATCTACCTTTCTTGAGGAAGAATGGGTTCTTTCCTCCCTCCACACGACCAAGCTCTTTCTTCTTCCATTTCTTCTCCAAGTCCTTCCTCACTTTCTTCTGCTTGTCAGCTGACTCTTGCTGGCCCTAACAACAGAGAGGCACTTATTCAGTAATACTAATATAATGTACGTATGTATATTATGCCATATCCATCCTTGAAAGCTTCCTCATGGCGCTACATTATTACCCTGGTCAATGGGCACTCATTTAACCTCGACACCCTGGGGAGTATACAACCCAAGCTGCCACATATTGTTGGTCTTTTGAGCAGGGAGCTTTTCTGACCAGTACAGTAACTATTACAGGAGTTTTGGTGAAGGAACAGGAGCTGTCAAAGCAGGTATGCTTGAGATTTTGTGAACATTGAGCTCATGCATACCGGTAATAGATTTTTCCATATACACAGATATGGTAAGAAAGAAAATTGCATAGTGGAATGTATTGTTTTACATTGCAGTGGGAATCTTTCACCTATACGCGGCAAAAGGTAATTTGTCCAAAATACATACGAGTAATACAAGCTCCAATTCAACTTACCATTCTGTTGATGAGAAACTGGATGTTTTGCTTCTCTTCAGGTGTCTTTGCTTTACTTAGCCGTTTACAAAGTTTCTGCAAAGATATCATGTCTGGGTAGTCAATAATAACAATAAAAATAATGTATTACATATCCATACCTTACACAACGTAAACTTGCAAACACATATTAGTGGACAAACGTATTAAGATTTTATATGGAGTTTAGTAACCCAAAGCCTCGTACTCGGCTATCATCGGAACTTGGAAGATTCTGGGTAATTTTTGGAAATTCTAAAAATAAACGTGACCCACTTACAGCCCCAATTTAGGTTGGTCTTGTGTACACCTAAAGCAAGGGACAACTACAGTATCCAGTATCTACAAATAGGGCATTCAAGTTGATATTTAACACATAATTAGAGACATCTAAAGTCACAGTGCTTTGTACGACTTTCAGAAAAGAAACATGACACTGACTATTTACATAAAACTGACCTCTCTGTCCCGTTTTTTAATGTCATCAAGAAATGCATAAGAGCTCTTGAAGATGGACTCATTGAATGTTCCAGACATGTCATCAAACCTGGGATCTCTGGACACCTGTAGAGAGATAAATAAATATCTAAAGATTATTGTTTGAATGGTGACTAAATAGATTAGGATGAAAGAAACACATTATACTGATTGATGTAAGCATGAAACCATCATCAACTTACATGCATGTATATGCTCCATAACCTTCATCTCAAGCAATCAGAAACTCTTTCATCTTTCAAAACAATGGTAAAATTATACTTCTTGAAACTCTTCTGTTTAGACGTGCTTGCGCATACACTTTGTGTATGGATGTAGAGTGCTATATACATATTCTATTATTGTTATTATTATTATCTTAATAAAGACACGACAGTCACTACAGTCGACCCCCGTTTACCCGGACGGTGGCGTTCCCAGCAAAATCGTGCGGGTAACTGAATTTCCGGATATCTGAATTTGACAAGTGTCTGTCAAGAGTTGCCCCCCTTTGCGATGTTAACTCAAATTGAATCCAGTGCAAATGAAACTGACTATTTTCAACAGCTATCGTAACGTAAGTTAAACAATGTGTTACTTTCAAAACACTATCCCTTTTTTATGTCGCCGTAGGGATAATTTGTTCTGACTGTCATCTTCACAACATCGCTTGCTTTCATTATTTGCTAAACAAACAATCTAGTATTAGCAGTAGATGTGTTTTTAGTTCTGTTGTCGTCCGGTTATATGAATACAGATTGTACCTAATTTGTCTAATCGGTGTCCGGATAAAACAGACCGGAAACAGAAACCGAATTTCCGGTTATCTGAGTCATTTTATACAGAAGATAATTAGTTCCCGGTAAAAAGTGTCCGGATAACGTGGGAACCGCATATCTGAAGTTCGGGCAAACGGGGGTCGGCTGTATCATTATAACAAAGTTATCAACCTCTATATAGGTTCTTCATTTGGCATTGACAATATCATGCTTGTATTTGAAGGTTCTCATCAATCATCAAGTTCTGTATCAATCAAAGCACAATCAAATCATTCATGATTATACATTATCTCTAAAGCTAGAAAATGGAACAACGTTCACCATACGATTGATGCAACTTATGACGTCTGGATTGTTTGACCTCTGACCTTTGACCATCTTAACAGCAACGTCCTCCCATACTTGAGACCTGGAGATACTAAGCGCCTCCGCCCTGACGACTCGGCCGAACTTTCCCTCGCCCAGTAAGTTCAGGAAACGTAGCCGGTCTCGTGGGAACTCGTCGGTGGCCGGCGAGATATCGGTATATATGTGGGGCTTCAGAATAATAATAAAACCAAACTATCATTTTTGACATATATGCACACATATACACATGGTGTGCTGTAGAATCACGAATCCTATAAAAATAAAAATATAAAAACACCGCCATATTGCCTACTGTACATCCGATTACTAGTACATATAGGCAATTATTGTATTAATTTATACTGTATATATCTATTAACGTACACATTCTTTATGTCAAAATATATTACTATCTACTCACGTCATCGTTCCCGACGTGGTATGCAGCGTTGTAGAATGCTGACGGATCATCCTTAGCCGTGGGCATTTCCTGCAAGATGTTTTAGCTCAGTTACTTTTTGTTCCTCAACACAAAGTTTAGTTAATTTCAGATCCAGTTTCAATAGCATTCACTTTTTTTACTGCAACAAATAAGATTGGCAGTAAAGGAAAATATGGCAGTTATATGGTAAATATATTGAGATATGCATGTGTTTGATACATGGTTTATATGAGGTAGCTATTAGTATAGGTGGATATTTTGGTAGTGAGTGAGTGATTATGGAGTTTAACGTCGCTGCGGGAATCTTTCACCTATTTGCGATGAGGGTTATTTTGGTAGATACCACTGTTATCACATTGATAATTCTCATTGCATATACTCAAGTAAATGTTGCTGTTTTTTAAATCTAAACATGCTTGTCAATTAAAGAGTTCACGTTCAATATGACTAACCCTTTCTTTCTGTATTCGTCGTCTGCATATTACAAAGATGACGATGATGGCAATGATAACCACGACAATGGCGAAAGCCACGCCCACACCTATCGCCACGGCTTGACTGGTCTGTGGCTGTGGGGGCGGGGGTCCTGATTTGACAGGCGGTGCCGTGGGAGCAGGTGTCATCGTAGGACCAGGGGGTGCGGCGGTATCAGGTGGCGCTGTGGGGCCAGGGTACGTGGTTGTCTTCAGTGCTACAGAAATGTACATTGTACAGTAGACTATTAGTATTAATAATACTTAACAAATTAATTAGATTTCCCTATGCGAAATTTGGCCGTTTTGGATTCTGCAGTATTAATAGCCAGAACAGTTGATAGTCCATATGGCATGCATTCACATGGTAAATTAGGGTAGCTATTATGTTTGTTTTTTTGCTTGTTTATTAATTGGGGTTTAGATCCGCTTTCAAGATAAGTTCAGTTATATCACCGCTTGTCCGTTTAGGGCAGGAGGAAACCCGCAACATCCGCAGAGCTGAATGTTGCAGTAAACCTGCGAGCACCGACTGACAAGACCAAGGATAATAACTGCATTGCCTCTCTACAGACAGTGCATCATATCAATATCACGTTAGAAAGGTAACTTTTGCGAACATTGGTGCCGGGCTCCCGGGTTTGAACATGGAACCTTTGGCTACGAAGTCCAACAGTCTACCACTGCGCTACCACCCGGCCCCTGATTTATATTATGAACAAAGCAATATGCACGTACAGATGAAGACAGATTTGTATGTTTTAAATTAATACAATCAGAAGCGGTTACAAGCTGGAGATGTGCTATCAAACTACTTCAAGTCGGGTCACCTGTGCAGACGCGGTCAATTCGTTCATACTGCTTGGCACACGGACACTCGTACGATCCCAGAGTATCTTGACACTCTTCGTGTTGGGTCGTCTTACAGTTGTGTTCACCTGTAGCGCATTCGTCCACGTCTAGACAAATCACAAGAGTACATGAGTGTAGCCTGTAGACTATTTATACTCTGAAGTGCAATAATGACACGACAGTCACAACGGTGAGTGCCTCATTGCTTCTAACGTGTACGTTCTTTATAATGATGATGGTTATATTCCATATAACCAATTAACGTGTTGGCCAGTGGCAGTTCTGCTTATCAATAACAGTCATGGGTGAGTGAATGTGTGAATGATTGTTTTACGTCGCATACTAGTAATCACGGACAGCGTTCATTAGCCTACCTTTGATTTTGATGGATTGCTGGGCAGTTCCACGTGAGTTGGTGGCTTTACACGTATAGAGGGTGCTGTAGTCAGACAGGGTCACGGGGTGGATCTCCAGGGAAATGTAATTGTCCAGTCCCCCTGTGAACTCCTTACTTATATAGTATCTCCTAGGGAAAATATACAATTCACGTTACTACCCTTTCATGAATGTCTGGCAAATGGTACCCTGGTAGCAGAGTGAGTTGTCTTTCCTTGTGTCTACCGCAAGCTACATGGCGACTGATTCTAGAAGTCACGATGACAACGAATGATGTGATCAGCAAGTAGGTAGAGTTATACATTTTAGGATGAATCTGATTGGACTATGAGTCCCGACGATAGGGCTTTCATCTCGCTTTGCCACAACAATTGGGGCTATGGTGGCGAGGGATCGTAGCGAGTAAGCGAGCTAGATCACGTGTCCTAGGCAAGATGGCCAAACTTGTGAAAGGCCGTGCAAAAAATGGCATTTTCGTGTATATGTCTGCTTTAGTGGCCGATCAGCTGCACATCCTTTTAAATAAGAAGATATAGGTACTATCTATCCGTGTCGCTGATCTCTACGATAACGCTTTGGTCTCTTTGCGGATACGAGATCTTCATGAAAGGGTACTAGGTAGTACAAGCGTACATATACGTTATTACATCAGTTCCTGCCTAGTAAAATCAATGACGCCTATACTACAGTTACGACCCCATAGTTTCACGAAGCTCGCATAATCTACTACGATGCCATAGCGCCCTCGTAGCGATCTCTTATACATGGCGACCGTGCACTTACGAAAGAGTTACCTTTGCCCCCGTTCCACAGACCAATCGTAGCGCTACGAGTGTCGTAACTCCTTAGCAACTCCATGCTAACGTACATAAGTTGCGACTCTCGTAGCGCTACGATTATTCTGTGGAACGCGCACCTGAACTCTGTGTTAGCTGTGAAGATGATAGCTGTGTTACTTGTACTGTGTAAAGCGGAGAATCCTTACCCGCCAGTTATAACATTTTTGAGTCCGGAGTACCAGCCAAAATAATACGGTGTAGGTCGAGCCCGGAAGCTGCAGGTCAGGGTCACTTTGACACCCGGAAGTGCTGTAATAGTCCTCATTCTTGAGGCAATCACGGGTTTCCCTTTGAGAAAGAAAATATACTTATGCAATGCAATAGTATATAGCTTTATTAGTATACGTCACACTATTTCGATTATTACTATTGTTAATGTAGCATACAATATGGGACCACGAGAATTCTTTGTCAATGGATAGCAAACGGTATCTCGATATATTATTTTTGGAATGATTTTTACTATCACATATAGTATATTATCGTATTATTATATATAATAATAATGCGTTGAGCGCAATCCAGTGGAAAATGCTTGTGTATGGAGCATGCAGATACTTAATAATATTATTTTACATTATCGAATTTAAACATTTACAAATGGCAACTATATGAGAAAAGTATTTACTTACCAACAACTTGAACGTAAACTGATGCCGATAGTTTGCCACTGATGCACGTGTACAAACCTTGGTTTGTAAACAACATTTCATGCATAGAGAGCGAGGAAGTGATTGGCTGACTGGTTGACCAATCAGTGATGTCGTACTTGTCGTGTATGCCTCCTGGCATTTCTTGAATACTTCCGGTATGATCAGTAAACGTCCAGGAAATCTGATGAAATTAAGTTTATATTTAATTTGACATTAAATAATATAATGACGTTTCCATGTATTATTCTATTCATTGTGTGTGCGCGTGTATGTATGTATGTATGTATGTGTGTGTGTGTGTGTGTGTGTGTGTGTGTGTGTGTCGAGCGTATGTATGTGGTGTGTGATCGTGCGTGTGTGTGTGTGTTTGTGCGTGTGTGTGTGCGTGTGTGTGTGTGTGTTTCGCTCTACTGAATTACCTTCATCAGATAAGGCCATGTATTCAATTAAACATATACATTATATTGGATAGTATCTCCACCTATACATTGTCACTGTAACGAGACAATGACTCGATCAGACAATACAATGTTACCACAACTGGGATCTGGACGTATACTATATACTAATATTATTTGGGCCATAAAATAAATGACGTATGCATATTATTTTATTTTTTTAATATTTATTTATATTCACCTTGCTGGTACGTTCAAAGTTTGTTCCCTCGCACTCAAAGGGAAACGAATACCCGTACAATATAGTTGCGTTTGATGTCTTGGGTTTTAGAAGCGTCAGTCTTGGAGTTGCTGCAAAAACAGAAGTATAATATACTCTAATCTCGATGTGCATTGCACATGTGTATACGCCCTGTCACTGCCGTCAGCTTAAATATAGTGATCGCAGGCTTATGGCCATAATCTGAATGCGGCCATTACAAACAAACCAAACAAAAGATGGCATAATATCGCGAGAGAAGAAGCAAATCTGAGAAAAATCGTGGCATTTAAAAATAATTGTTATCAGTCAGGGAGCCTATTTTCAAAACGTTCTTACGATCGTACGACAATCTTACATATTATTATAGTAGGGCTACGCACGCTCTTAGGCTAAGAAGATCGTAGGAATAGTTACAAGTTCGTTTCTAATGTCCTGGACGTAATGGTTGATGACATTGTGAAAGGCATGTTTGGATTTGTTGTGATTTGAAATACAATTTCAACTTCAATGTAATCCTGGTCTCGAGATTACGAAACTTTTTCAGTAGGATTTCATGCTTAAGCTTAATTAAAATTGGGATTTTTAACACAACTTTGAGTTGACCGTACTCAGAAAGCGTTATTCCTGAAGTTACGAATGTCTGCACGATATTGTTATAGTCAGTATCAATCACGAATCGCTAGACGCGTGTCCATAGTCGTAAACACTCGTAGACTCTGCTATAATATAGTACCCGTGGGAAACTTTGCGGTCTTATTGCGAGAGGTGTGTCAAAGTGTATGCACATATATTGCCTATTCTGTTCTGCTCATTTTTTTTTTAAAATTACGTTTCGAACCGCTTTCAAGATTTGTTCACTTATATCACGGCTTGTCAATTTTAGGGGAGGAGGAACCCTGCAACATCCGTAGCGCTGAATGTTGCAGTAAACCTGCGAGCACAGGCTCATTTGATTAATTCCGTTACCGACCGTGAACACAAAGCCTGTGTTTCCGTTGTATGGCGCTACCATTGTTTAGAACATGAGTACCGACGACTACCACACAATAGAACTTGTCCCACAGCGAACTGTCCCACGGATGCCGTATAACAGATGGACACGCATACTACCCTGTGTGTTACACACGATGTACAAGTTGAAAGGGTTAAGAGTTACACACCTGTAACTACCCATTTCGCTATCGTTCTGCCTTTGCTATTGATTGGCATGCAGGTGTAGACTCCAAGATCTTCCCGTCTCAGTGGGTAAATAGAAAGTTCATTCCTCGTGTCGATAGCATTTGCACCAGGTACTGTTGACGATTCCATGCTGTAGCTGACACTGTCATAAATACATCAAATAAATAGTTCATTTAAAGCACATGACTTCATGTATTAGCATGCTCTGAGATCTACCTGTCAGAACAAACAATTATGAAAAATTATATATACATACAATATACAGTATCGCATGGAATAATCCTGCTGTCCAATGACAGTTGTGGTTTGGCCCCCAGATTACAAAATGTTACGGAGTACAAACGCATGCTCAACTCAAGGTTTTGTTCACAAATCCTTATATAAAATTTGAGCTTGAGCATGAAATTTTACTCAAAACGTTTCGTAATCTCGGGCCGGATGTTATCAAAAGTCAACCAGATGGCATCGTCAAATAATAAAGTAAATAAAGTAAAAACTTGCCCAATGTCTTTCAATTCCTTGCCATCTTTGAGCCACGTGACTTCCGCTTCCGGTCTGGCCTGAACGTAGCAGACGATATTGAGATAATCCCCCAGAGTGGAGTCCAGGGGACCGGGGTAGGTTGATCGGTGGGTGTCGATGTAGGGTATGCCTGTAAACCACAAGGTAGTTACTGTGGTGAAATTGATGTAAGTGTGCAGTGTCGTCTGCCGATGGCATATGTTGTGTTCGTGTGCCGAGACCGAGGCTCGAACTACGTGCCAGCTCTCCGGATCGACGCCCTAACCACTACGCCACTGAGGCGCTTTCTTATAGTTAGAGACTGATAGTAGCGATACAAACAATCTAGTATTAGCATTGTTTTCTTAGTTCTTTTGTCGTCCGGTTATCTGAATGTAGATTGTACCTAGTTTGTCTAATCGGTGTCCGGATATGACCGACCGGAAACGGAAACCGAATTTCCGGTTATCTGAGTCATTTTATATAGAAGATAATTGGTTCCCGGTAAAAAGCGTCCGGATAACGAGGGAACCGGATATCTTAAGTCCGGGTAAACGGGGGTCGACTGAAGCACTAACGTGGTTTAGCCATACTGTCAAAGGGGTGTTCTAGGCAGAACGTAGCATGCCTACCTTGTACACGAAGCTGTTCATATGTTTCTGATCGACTGGCTCTCAGCTGCAGCACACAGTAGAAGTACCCGTCGTGCCAATATGCTGTCCTGTCGATCTGAAGGCTGCGTTCTCGGTTTGACTTATCCACCTCGACCTCTCCGACGTAAACGTCACTGCTGTTGACTGGCGCCAATGGGAAACTTTCGGATGATTTGAACATCCACTCCAACTGATAAAGCAACAAAACAGCCGACATACTTGTACGTACAGTTCATGTTCCATATAACTATTGCCTACACACGTACGACTGAAATACAAGTATCGTGAAACTCGACTTGTCGCACATTTGTGCGGGAACTTTGACATTGGGATTTTTTTTTTTTTAAGTAATAATGTTAGTATTTTGTGTGTCCGAAGTTTACGACCCCACAAGACAGTCGAGTTTAAACATTATTCTTTTTCATTCTTACGTGTGTACCAGACATAACATATACAACAGTCAATGCATAGTCAGTAGTAGGTTATACATCAAGAACCTTACTGTTTTAATATTCCCATAATGAAACTATAGTATTGTTGAAATACTGCTATAATTTTTATCATGTCCGGGTGAAGCATGAATAGTTGAAAGCTTTTCATGACTATGTTGTTCTGTGAATCAATGATAAAACAGCAAACCTGTCCAAAATATTTTTGAAGTATGTATTAAAGTACGGTGGCGTTTATAGAAGGCCTGGCAATTAGCAATATATTACAGTATAACATGTTATTGGCGGAAATGCATGCACCATAGTATACACTGAATAAAATATGTTATTTTTTGTCTAGAATATACATTATAGTTCGGCTTGTTTTGGTCAGAAATAATGTGTTGTATTAGTTTAACTTACACTGACAAAATCATAGGGGTTGACTTTAAATGCCGTGCATGTGTAACTAACACTCTTCCCTAGTGGCACGAAATCCTGCCTTCTTCCGGACCCACCATCGATTTTGAGCTCAGTGGCGCCATCTACCGTTGATGAATACAATAACAGAGCTTGGAGTACAGCTGGAACAGAAAATAATCATATTGAATGATTCAATGTCGTTACATTCAATCTCTAACTCATTCTATTTTATTCCAACTTCCACATTCACAATTTCCATCGGCGTGTGTGACTGATACGTTTTTATTACACAATGATTCGATATAAGGTATATATGTTAGCAATACAGAACTAATGTTACAATTAAAATTATAATTGTTTCTATATGTACAAAAGTTTACATTAATTTTACATGTAAATGTTTCTACTTTATCTTTGATATCTGAAGGATTGGCCGATTTATATTTTATGTATTTATATTTTTATGACATAAGTAAAATAATTCAGATTATCTTTCATTCCCTTTCTCCCTCTTTTCTAGATGTCCACACTCTCTCTCTCCATCTCTCTCTTTATATCTCTCTCTATCTCTCTCAGTCGCTCTCTCTATCTCTCTCTATATATATCTATATATATCTATCTCTCTATATCTCTATTTATCTATCTATCTCTCTATCTATCTCTCTATATCTCTCTCTCTCTCGTCGTTATCAAGTTATCACGTAAGTGGTTCGTGCACAAAGGGGGGGGGGGGGCTCATGTATAGTCTTCACTCAAGCGTGGAGGGGTGGATTGGATCTTGCTAGCATTACTTGTAGTCTGCAGCAGTTGTTATTGTACAGGAGTCAAACTCTATGTGTAGTCGTGTAGTATGACCACAGACAAGGCAGAGCCAGAGGTCACGGTATCAAATTATGTTTGTCAAGGCATGTTCCGTATAAATGCACATTCTTGAACATATATTTAGTAATACTGTTCCGTTACCAAATGCGTATTGCTTATACATTCTGGTTTCTACGTACTGGTTGTACTAATATCAAGTCAGTCCAGACACCTCATTATACCACTATACTAATTGTTGTTTGTCTAGTAAAAGTAAAATAATTGAGAATCTGTCATTCCCTTCTCCATGGAAATATAGCATATCCATCTCTCTCTCTCTCTCTCTCTCTCTCTCTCTCTCTCTCTCTCTCTCTCTATCTATCTCTCTCTCTATCTATCTCTCTATCGCTCTATCTATCTATCTCTATCTCTATCTCTATCTCTATCTCTATCTCTATCTCTATCTCTATCTCTATCTCTATCTCTATCTCTAT
>JAUTBT010084209.1:0-12491 GCA_032361225.1 Lepetodrilus schrolli | reverse complement strand
CAGTAGGTGTCAGGTAGACTCTTTATGGGACCACGAGGCTATTGCAAGACAGAAAACTCAGTAGCGTGTGTAAGCACTGTGGACATTGATTACTGCTTGAACCCTGCGTTTCATAGAAGACAAGTCGTCGAAAGGTTATTTGGGGCAAATGGTTCCACTCCTCATGCAGTGCAGCTTCTAACTGTGACAAAGTTTGAACTGGGGGGTCTCGACGCCTGATATTCCACCCAGGAAGTCCGAAACATCCCCTCAGAAAATGGGATGTGATTTGGGTGACACTTAACTTATGATGAGGTGTATATATAATATATAAAGTGATATTTAGAAGAATCCACACTTTCAAACATGAAAAGCCCTACAATACCACTGAAACAAATTGTACTCACTGTCGATCAATATCTTGAAAATTGTGACAGAGAAAAAAAAAGATGTGATCGCTAAACACTCACCACTCCCATTCTGTCCCGGAGAGTCTCCTCGATCCTGGGCAGCTGGAACCAGATGAGACTGACCAGGATACACAGCAGTCCGGCCTCCAGGAGCCGCAGTCTACTGAGGATCCGAGTCCGGGAATGGCGGAATGTCCGCATCGTCAGCTGCTTGAACTGTGTGAAGAATCCTGTTGGCCATTTCTCTGTGTCTGCCATGTAGTTCAACATATCCATGCTGCCTGTGTCGGTGATAATAATAATAATAATAATAATAATAATAATAATAATTACAAAAATAATAATAACAATATTAATAATAATAATAACAACAAAAATAATAATAATACCATATTAATAATAATAACAAAAATAATAATAATAATAAGTCAGTAATAATAATAATGTCAGTAATAATAATAATAATAATGTAACAAATGATATTGTTATTATTATTATCATTATTATTATTATTATTATTATTATTATTAGTGTGAGCATTAACACTGCACCAAATCCATGCTCGAAAGCCTGTTCATAGTGCTATGTTATTTCACCGGTCAATGGTCCAGTGTGTACACAATTCACATTCTCAACTCCCTGGGAAGTATACAACCTTGCCATTTCAGGCATCAGTCTTATCCTACTGAGTACCCATTCGCAGCTGGGTGGACTGGAGCAGCGTTAATGTGTGGGAGTCAAATACATGTGTATTGTGTGACACCCTGGTTCCTACCTCCAAACTCTGGATCATATATGACATCAGTTTTCTTAATCTTCTTGCTGACTTTCTTGTAGATGGGACTGTGGGTGAGGGTCTTTATGCTGAGTTTCCTGCGTTTAGATCCCGGTGTGTGGGTACCGCTGTCCACTTCGCTGGACTTACCCTGGAGCAAAACAGGCCAGCTGTCCGATTCTCTGAAACATACAAAATCTCTATGAAACATACATGGGTGCATCTGACTGAAAAGAAAAAAACTGAATGTGGGGTACTGACAATAATCCATAAATTAAAAGACAATGGATGCATTCAAGATAATCGATCTCGGTATTCAACACGCTTTATTTATTTATTTATTTTTTGGCGAATTCTTTTCAAAAACGGAATTTCTGTTTTGGGCAATTTTAAAAAAAACCAGAAGAAGATGCACCCATGAACATATGATTTCAATGAAACATACAACTTCTCTGAAACATACAAAAGTTCTATGAAACATACAATTTCTCTGAAACATAAAACTTCTCTGAAACATACAAATGTTCTCTGAAACATACAATTTCTCTGAAACATATAACTTTTCTGTAACATACAATTTCTCTGAAACATACAATTTCTCTGAAACATACAAGTTATGTGAGACATTATCTGAAACAAACTCTTATTCTCTGAAACATAGTTTTATGAAACACACAAGTTCTGTGAAACATTACAAGCTCTCTGAAACATTTACAGATCTCGTAGCGCTATGACTGTTCTGTTGAACAGGTTTGCTTTCAAGGGTTATAATGGTAGTTTGGGAATACATCGAGGTCTATGTCATATAGTAAGTGTATGTATGCCATGATTTAGGCCCAGACTACACTACGACCCTTTTATGAAATGCAGACCTGGACCCCGTTCCACAAAACGATTGTAGCGCTACAAGAATTGTAACTCCCATTTGTCAACATGGAGATACAACTACAATTGTTTTGTGAAGCGGGGCCCAACTCATCCTGTATATTCCTTTGACTCGAAATTGTTTCATTTTTACGTATATTGGTCTTCACAGAGTAATAAATATTAAATTGTTAAATCAGATGCAATACAAATTCGTTCAGAAAACAACTTACCTGAGAGCATAAGCCGCATCTATAATTTTCTGTTTGACAACTTCATCTCCTTTCAGTTTCTCAGCTGTAATATCAGACAAGGAAATTAACTTTCTCATATGGCATTGTTACAATTGTAATATTCTCTATATTAATAACTGTTTAAAATCAAATTTGTTTCATGATGTGAGTGATGCTTTCCCCAATTTGATTTGTTTGTAAATTGCAAATGTGCATAATGAATTCCTGCAAATGTCAATATTACCATTGTGCTCAATTTGTAAATAAAATGGCTTACAGTAGGTATTACTGAATATTGCTGCAAAGACTTCCTTTTCACCCATACGTGTTGATATCGTGGGAGACACAGATATGGTACAGACACAGATATGGTACAGACACATATATGGTAGAGACATGGTACAGACACAGGTATGGTACAGACACAGATATGGTACAGACATGGTACAGACGCAGGTATGGTACAGACACAGATATGGTACAGATACAGATATGGTACAGACACAGATATGGTACAGACACAGATATGGTACAGATACAGATATGGTACAGACACAGATATGGTACAGACAGATATGGTACAGATACAGATATGGTACATACACAGATATGGTACAGACACAGATATGGTACAGACACAAATTTCTTACACACACAAATTTCTTACAGACACAGATATGGTACAGACACAGATATGGTACAGATACAGATATGGTACAGACACAGATATGGTATGGTACATCCACTGACCTATGAAGTCTGCAGGGTTGTAGTGTTCGGACAATGGCATTCCCAGATTACTGAAGAAATTGATGACATTCTCCCCTGCATCTCCGAAATACGCCATCTGGTTGAAACATGAGACATACCTTATACAAGACTATAGAATAGACTATAGACTATGGAATCTGTCTTTACGAAAATGTGTCGTACCCAAGTCATTCCAGAATATGTGTGATTTACTGGCCAATGATTGGTTATAAATGGTAATTCCACTTTATTTGACAAATACATCTAGCATTTCAAATACATCCAGTTTTATTCCCAAGAGTGCGAATTTCTTACATTTGTAAGGCCAAGAGTCGATTGGCAGCTTGGTTAATTTAACTGTGCAGATTCTGTGCAGATTAATAGTGATGTCAGATCACTTCCTGTCTGCTAACTTTGAACAGATAAATTTATTTATTTTTCTTGATTTCTAGTTTACTGCGAAATTTGCAATAAGGTATGTTTGCTGGTATTTAACTCACTGGTTCAATAGTTATGTTTAAATATGTTAACACTGTTGCCTATGAGAATTTATTTGGTGGTGTATAACCTATATAGACCAAGATTTGATATTATTTAAAAAACGCATCCTGTTCTAATTTGTACAAGATTTATTTTAAATTGTTTCACCTAAATAGTCAAAAACCACAAATTCAAAGTAAATTTTCTGAAATACTCTTGAAAGTGGCTCTAAACATATAACAAACAAAAACAAAAAATTGTAGAAATTTGAATTCGGGTTTAGAGCTTTGAAGATTATTTCACTTATATCACGGTTTGTCAATTTAGGGCAGGCTGAATGTTGCAGTAAACCTGCAAGCACCAAGGATGATAACTGGATTGCCATGGTACAGACAGCGCATCCTATCAATATTAATGCCAGGCTCCCGGGACAGAATTTGAACCCAGGACTTTTGGCTCTGAAGCCCAAACATTCTACCATTGCGCTACCACCCACTCCTGTATTCTTTCACTATTAGAAATACGATACTGACCTCTCCATCACTGATCAGCAGAAGTTTATCAAACTGGAAAAAGATCTGACTGGAAGGCTGGTGAATAGTGGTGACCACCATCTTGTTTCGATCTTCGGTGTACTTCTTCAACATCTGTATCAGACTCAGTGCTGAACTGTAGTCCAGCCCAGAAGTAGGTTCCTGTTCAGACACCATTGATTCCAGGCACATTGAGAACCATAAATGTAATATAAATATGCCAAGTTGCTATAATTCATTGATATTTAAGCATGTCAAGACCATCCATTTTTGTGATGGAACCAGAAATCGATCTTGATATTATATATATATATATATATATATATATATGACAAGTCTGCTTTGACATGTATACTTGAATATGGATATAAATGGGATTTTGTGTGCACTTTCCAATTGAAGATATTAGTAAAGCTTATTAATGAGGTAGCATGCATCAACATAGATAAAACCTGTGTGACATAACTTTATTGATAACGATACATGTTTCACCTGTCAGTACTTGGACAATAGGAATATTAATGATATGGTCATGTGACCAATTGTCATTGGTGCTCGAATGTATGTAAATCACTATTACATGATAGAACGACACCCCTCCACATATTTAGCAAAAGGCTGAAGTGAAATAGCAAGAGGTTAAATAGATTGAATTTTGAATCAGCGATCTACGAAGTTGTAATATTGGATCCCGTTAGGTACAAGTATTTCCTAATTTGAGTAACATGTGTTAAATAGTTTTTGAGTAACAGTACCAAACAGGGGTATGTAACACTACCTGCCAGATGATAAACGTTTGTGTGCAAACATTAGAATTCTGTAGTCTATTCCCTGCTAGACTACAGTACCACTCTTTTGTGAAAAGAAGGCCAGGGAGTTGAATAGTTGCAATAGTAACTCCTACCGATACATGTATATAGAGTTCAGACTCTCATAGAGCTACGACTGTTCTGTTGTATGAGACCCAGTCGCCTGTCATCACTCCATGTTAGCGTATATGACTTACGACTCGCAGAGCTACGACTTTTCTGTGGAACAGGACCCAGGTCATGGCTCAGAGAGCTGTACTTACATCCAGCAGAATAATGGCGGGGTCTGTGATCAGCTCGCATGCAATGTTCGCTCTCTTCTTCTCCCCTCCAGACAAGCCCCGAGTACAGGTGTCGCCAATAACTACAAACAATCAGACATCACAGATTTGCATAAATGGGTCTATGCCTTTTATCACAAGTAAAGAAAAAAACTGCCATAGTCTTTAAGAACAGGGTTTGCTTTTAAAGCAACTTTCTCACAGATATTCTGCCATTTGTAAATTTTGCAATGACTTCTCCTTAGTCATGTAAAGACATGATGTCTTTATATCATCCGTGAGAGTTGCTTTAACTGCATTTTCATATAACATTAATGTGTGTGTATATATATATATCGTGACAAATTCATGCCCGAAAGCTTGCTCATAGTGCTATTATTACCCAGGTCAATTAATCAGTGTGCACTCATTTCCCTTCTCAACTTCATGGAGAGTGTTCTATTTGATGAAAAATATTTCAATATTTATTATAAAAATTATTTAAATATTTATTATAAACATTATTTCAATATTTATTATAAAATAGATTTCAATTTGTATTATAAAAATTATTTAAATATTTATTATAAAAATATTTCAATATTTATTATAAAAATATTTCAATATTTATTATAAAAATATTTAAATATTATTATAAAAATATTTCAATATTTATTAACCAAGGTCGGTAAATTGACACACCTACCTACAATGAATACCTGAAGTTCCCCACGGGTATCATATATATAACAGAGTTGAATAGTATCCCATGTGTTAAACATGATGCAGCTGATGTAGGCGTTAATTAGCAAGAGTGGTAAAGTGATTTCACTCCTGAAAGACATTCAGATTCAGAGTGACTGTTAAAAGTTGGAAAAACTTAGCTTCTGCATCTGGGAAGATAATCATACACACCTGTGTCGAGACAAGCACGGAGGTCAAGGACGTTGATTATGTCATCCATCCGAGCAAGCTTGTCTTCGTGTGGCATGTAGTCTGGGAGACGCATCATAGTTGTGAACTGAAACGTGCCATTGGAAAAGTTGTCATGGCTTACAAATAAAATACAACTATGAAACAAATGATCAATTATGAATTAAAAAATAAATAATAAATACATTTAAAAAAATAAATAAATAATTAAAAAAATATAATAATTCATATTGTGAACATTTAAATTGTGCCAAATCCATGTTTGAAAGTGTGCCTTCATTTATGTGCCTTTCTAAACTTCCTGGGGCTTGAGCATAAAATCATATTCAAAAGGTTTCGATTAACATATTTTAATCAAGCTAAACTACTTTAGATATATTTAGAAATTACATGTAATTCGCTCAAAACATTTTCATTATTGAAATAATAAAATAATATAGTATAAGATAGATAGACCTTTAAGTTTTGTTTAAAAATTCAATAATTAATCCAATAATTTGATCATATTTCCAATATTGGAAAGACTAAACATGCATTAGATAATAAATAAATACAGGTCTCACCATTAAAGTTTCTCTCAGAGTCAGACTAGTGAAGAAAATGTCATCTTGGAGAACGTATGACACCTTCCTCTTCAGTTGCTTATCAAGCGGATGTTTGTTGATAGTTATCTCCCCTGATTGAAGGCCAATACGACCAGCAAGTGCATTCAACAAAGTGGTTTTCCCACAACCTGTGAGTGATTAGACAAAATTGGAAGATTTATTAAAGTTCCAAATGTAATTTTTTTCCCATTTAAATGTAAATAAATAAATCTACAGTGAATCCGGCAATCTGATTGGTTCATGAAACCCAACAACATTGTGTTCATACTTCAATGAACAATATTTTCTTAGACCACTCCCACTTGATTGACAGGTGACTGGTCGTGATGCATCACCAACTGTTTGTTGTAAATATTAATGCTCATCTCTAAAAATATCTATATTACAATTGATGCACCTTGTTAGACCATTATATCCATGAATTCTGCACTAATTTGTTAATTTATTCATATAGATTAACGACAAATATTTCTTAAGTTCATTGAGGTATGAACAGAAACACCAATGTGCAAACATCTGTACTTTTGTAAAAATGTGTGTTGTGAAGGTAATACTCCGCAGCCTATTTGCAGATGGTCAAAGCGGAATCATTATATCTGATGAATATCGCAGGCGTTCGAGAAAACCTTGCCATATTTTGATGGATTGTCTATTGATAAACTTTTTTATAGTGAATTTCAAGTATGAGGGCAGAGCATGGCGGGTCATCCACACAATTTAGACGGGGCACGGCTAATATTTTAATATTATTGGCTCACCGCTGGGCCCCATGATTGCCAGTAGGTGTCCTTCCTGTGCCACGCCACTGATGTTCTTCAGGATGAGTCGGCCGCCAGCGTGAACACTCACGTCACGGAACACCAGCTGCAGCACGGAGCTCTTCGCGTCCTCTTCTCCGACCCCAACATGGCCGTTCTCCAGCATAGGAGACAACTCTGACATCTTGGAAAGTTTTGGGCCGTCTGCTGTTATGAATCTGTTGAATGGATTTCTTTGATCATCAATGTCGCGTCGACCTATCTACATTCGTGCATGCCAGGATGGGTTTTATCTGAAACAAGAACAAAATAAGTTAATATTATGTACTAATTCAGGGTTAAAATCATTTAATTAAGTTTAAATTAAGTTATATGCGAAATCACCATTTTGTTTTTATTTTAATAATAGTTTAATAACAGTAATAATATTAATAATATTAATAATAATAATAAATAAGAATGCCAACTTGTATGCATACTACATATACCATGATTTACACATGCAAGTGGTAGTATTGACAGTGTCACATGTCACAATGTTTCGCTCAGGATAATCTAACATCTTAAATTCTTGAGAATTTGGTCTAACCATTTAACCTTAATATTGATATTGTTCTAATTAACAATGCAAAACACCTTCCCCATCATGCTATCAAAAATGACTAGAAGTTTGTGTATTTTCGTTTCTCGTTTAACCCTCTCCCTGCTGGATTAGGCACAGTAACTGCTCTTAAGGGCATCTCCGGTTGCCCCCAGCAGGAGTAGGGTTAAGCCATGCCGATTCACAGCAACAATTCATATCCTTATGCATGACCCTTCAATAGTTGTGTTGAGTACCCATTAATCTGGAATGTAACGGCCATGTAAACGATATGACATGTGACCTAGTTTGAATATACTGTATATGCTATATGCTATATTGATTTTATGTAAATATTAATCCTATGTAAATGTATACTGGGGGATAATGATAATGCCTCTCTCTCTCACACACACACACACACACACACACACACACACACACACACACACACACATACACATACACATACACACACACACACACACACATGAATTATATGCTTAATGTAGCTAGAATATAAAGGCGTCATAATGACCCACAAGACCACATTATTGTACTAGTCTTGACAGCCTCATTGCTAAAACATGTCAGAGGTCAGGGCCCAGTTACACAAAACAATTGTAGCATTACCAGAGTTGTGAATCCATATGCGTAAAAGAGCTATGACTCTCGTAGTGCTATGATCATTCGTGGAATGGCACCCAGGGCTTGCCTGTAGAAAATGCAGTAACTATAAGGTAACCGTGACTCCAGCATTAGTACGACTTAGGTTACTTGTTACTTTAGAGTTATGCGGTTTCGTACAGGAGATTCCTTGCTATTCCTGACTTGATGGTGTACATAATATATGCAGTAAATAGCCTGATTAGTAAATATTTGGGGTAAAAACATAAATTTAATTGTATCTGTGTATTTTCTCTCTCTCTCTCTCTCTCTCTCTCTCTCTCTCTCTCTCTCTCTCTCTCTTAATTAAGCATATAACCTGGAAACTATCCAGTCTCAGAGGGCGAAAGTAAATCATTTTAAAATAAATTATATTGATTGCTATTATATCAATAAGAAAATAACTGCATATCTGTTCACAGTGGATATTTTGAGTATTAGTATTTTAGGTATGTGTGTGTGTGTGTGTGTGTGTGTGTGTGTGTGTGTGTGTGTGTGTGTGTGTGCGTGTGCGTGTGCGTGTGCGTATGCGCAGGGTTTTCCTAGGCTTGCAAATTAGTGAGTTAAATTGACCCTCAAAACAAAATTATGCCTAAAATTGCACTTACTACTATTGGCTTTGAATACATTTTGACCCTCTACAATAAATTGTAGGGGTAATTTGTAGGGGTAATTTGCTTCTAGAGTCAAAAATACAGGTTTTGACTGCAGAACAACCCTAGGTGTGGCATAAACATGATAAGGAATGTCCATAAAGCCTTGCAATATATAATATCAGCTCTTAGAGCATCTCCTTGTACATACATGACTTTTACATCAAGACAAATAACATGCTACTAATCTTTATTATACCTTGCATGAACATATTTAACAACAACAGAAAAATTGGACAATATGAATATTGAACTAATTTAGCAGGATCAACACAAACGTTTGATCAACGAATAATGTTTGATCTGTGAGTAATGCATGACCTGGAAGTGACGTTTAATCTGTGAATTGTTTGATAAATGTATAATGTTTGAAATATACTTTAACCCTCTCCATGCTGCAGGCAACTGGAGATGCCCGAAAGATGAAGCATTACTTGTGCCTGATCCAGCAGGGAAGGGGTTAAAATAACATTTAATCTGTGAATACTGCTTGATAAATTAATAATGTTTGATATACATGTACTAAATAACATTTAATTTCATTTCAGTTTGATAAATATATCATAAACGGTATCAATGGTGTGATACCCTTACGATTTTGTCCCAAGGAAGTACTCATAGAGAACAGAGATAACTGATACATAATATGCAGATTTATGTGACAAGAACATGTATACCATTAATGTACAATAATGGTGAATATGTTGTAACACCTAGGTCCAGGGTGGCCTTACCCAGTAACCAAGAGTGTAGCTGTAATGGATCTCCCTGATGTACAGTATGATGAGGTATGTCATACAAAATCATGAATTTGAATAAATAAGATAATTCTTTGCAAATAGTTGAAAAGTTCATGCAGTATTAAAGGCACACAATCACAGATTAAATTGTTGTTTTGGACCAAATTGGAGTTTAAAATGCAAAGTACATGCACTTAGCATACATATGATAACTTTTGTACCTCCAAACATATTTTCACTGTTGTAGGATAGGTAAAATTCCATTGCAGTTTACATTTCCAGTAAAACCTGAATAATGAGTTGGTAATGTACTGTAATATCTCAATTTTCTATAGTCTAATATACTAAGCGGGATAACTCTAATCATTGAACACGGTCAAAATAACCATTCACGACTACTAATACCACTAAAGCTACATAACTATAAATATTGAAAAATAAAAAAATATGAAAATATTGAAAACCAATGGGATATGCGGAAAATGTAGCTGGTTACACGATACTTGTGTAGACACATCAAAGGTACATATTTTAATGTAAAAACATGTTTGACAATGAAATATGTAAACAAAACTGTGATTGTATGTCTTTAAAACTTAACTCCCTCCCTGCTGGATTAAACTCATGTACAGCTCTTCAGGGCATCTCTGGTTGCCTTCAGCATGGAGAGGGTGAAAGGCATCTCTATTTAATTATAAGCCGTATCAAAATACCTGGAGATGATAACTTACCGTACACCTGTTACCATAAGAAAGTCGATACCTCACAAGCCGGCTCAGGCTCTCACAACTAACAATGTGGCTGACATGTTCCACTAAACAGAACAAGCTGAAGAGATTTATCCAGTAAATCCAGTATTCACTAATTACAGATCATACATCTCTGCTAGTGATCATATCACTCTCATAGTGACCATAACTCCCCTGTAGTGATCATAGCACTCTTGTAGTGATTGTAGCACTCTCATATTGATCATAACTCTCATATTGATCATAGCACTTGTAGTGATCATAGCACTTGTAGTGATCATAGCACTTGTAGTGATCATAGCACACTCATATTGATCATAGCACGTTTGTAGTGATCAGCGAACAAGATAGATATGAGTGATATGGTCTCTTAGTGGATATGAGAGATTAATGAAAGAATACTCAGAACAATAAATACCAACCCATCTGAACAATAAATACCAACACATCTGAACAATAAATACCAAAAGACCAACCTAGCCATATGAACAATAATTAAATACCAACCTAGTCATCTGAACAATAATTAAATACCAACCTAGCCATCTGAACAATAATTAAATACCAACCTAGACATCTGAACAATAATTAAATACCAGTCTGGTCATCTTAACAATAATTAAAACCAGCCTAGCCATCTGAACAATAATTAAATACCAGTCTGGTCATCTTAACAATAATTAAATACCAGCCTAGCCATCTGAACAATAATTAAAACAATACCATCACATCTGATCAATACATACCAAAACAATCTAAACAATAATTAAATATCAACACATCTGAACAGAAAAATAAATACATAACATCTGCAATACATACCAACAAATCCAAACACTAATTAAACACCAACACATCTGCACAATGTACACTTAACACATCTGAGAGTAATGTACCAACACATCTGAACAATATATCATATACCATGTATACCAACTGCACATCTCTACAATACGGTACCGGTACATATTAACCTATCTGAACAATGCATACGAACCCATATGAACAATAAATACCATATTTCCACGACCCACGCCATCATGCAGCCTGCCCCACAGTCTGGAAGGTGACAACAGTTGGGACCTAGTTTTGAAACATTCTCCACATTTTTACCCCTGCAGGTAGCGGAATGTTTCAATTACCTGCAGGCCTGACCGACTCAGACCAGGTCAAATGCGAGCCAACATTTGTGACACACGGCCACTGGGTTTACTGTTCCACTGTGACACACCCACTGCATAGCTAATTCTAATTCAGGTTTTTTTCAGCTTTGTCCATGGTAGTTAATCTGGTAAAGTTTCTATGGATCCCCTCATAAATCTGATTTTCAGTAACTATAAGAATCTCATGAAAGTTGTCTTCAGTGCAATCTATCTATAATAATGACACTAAAATATTCAGTAAAATATATCTAGAGTTATAAATGGTGATTTTCATCACTAGCTATTTGACTAGCTTCATCAATTTATCGACATACATGTAATACAACCCGTTTCAGTCTTTGTTGGTAACAGATGGCATTAATAACAGCAGACCATGTCAACTTAAGTAGCAATATATGACCACTAACATCACATCACACCATGACAGGATGTGCTGTCTGTACCATGACAATGCAGTTATCATAGTCATGAAATATTGCCAAATATTTCATAAATAATTTATAATTAGGAAAATCAACATATAGTGTATTAATGCATTTCCAAACAATACA
>JAUTBT010084208.1:0-10000 GCA_032361225.1 Lepetodrilus schrolli | reverse complement strand
AATCATACTCAAAATGTTTGTTAATATTGGGGGTCTGGTTTTCGCCACGGAAGAGATACCAAACCACCCAATGGAATTCGAGCACATATCTACATGTTTGTAGTGCGACCTGCCCCCCCCCCCCCCCTCCGGCGTAATCAAGCAACCAATCATTGTCATGTTATACATGTTTATGCTAATCATACTTATATGCATGCTGTCATTACTCATCGACCACAACTATTCCTGGCCTTATTCACCGGAGGAACTGAGACATATATTCCCATGAAACATTTAACCTATCTGACGGTCCATTGTCTGCTACTTCCGGTGTTGCGCATGCGGCGGTCTGTATCATACACACAACAAGGCTTAAATAAGTTCTTTTTCTGTGCCATAAATAAGTACAATCGATAGAACTAATTGATAGCAGGAAGTGGGCATGTTTCCCCAAGGGAACGCCACCCTGTTGTTCAGGTGAGAAGAGGTTAGTAACCGTTACTAGAACCATGTAAACAAAGACACGTGGCGTTACTGTGTTGTGTGATTGTAACGATTCCGTATTGTGTCATTAGTCAAACATCTTACTTATTTAGTATGTCATTCTTTAATTTATGTTCAAAAGACCCAACTGTTTGTCCTCACGACAGTAGTATATGTATATTCCGGAAGGTGAGGTCATACTTCAGACGCAGGTCTTATACAAATTATTTCTGTGCGAATCAACAGAGACGTGTTTGAATGTGTTCTCGATATTGATCTAGGTTTATTCGTAGCTAGGACAGTGCCTAATATACTACAATTGATCATCAGCTGTAATGTGCACCTTGCATTCATGAAACTAACAGTCTTGAGTACATTGCATATTACCAAAAGACATACATATAATAACTTAATTATGACATATTCTAATTGTCATAAGTATGGATTACATGCATAAACTAGTATATAATCATTTCCAAAAATACTATTTTTGTTCTGGTTGGTTTTCTAAATGATATACTTTGAATTAATGGCATTGATTTCGTGAATGCTATTTTTCGTGTTCTCTAAAATGTTGTCAGGTCGATTCATTCAAATATGTGTTTTCCCAATTTACAACTTTCTAGATATTATTTCTTTACATTTTATAAAATAAACTCACCTATATGTATATTGATACTTTAAAATATCTTGTTTGATTATGACATATGCAGTAGTCAGTGCATGTACTAGTACCGGTATTCGTAAACATGCGTGCCGCAGATGTAGTCGAGCTCCAAGCTGCAATTGAAACACAATTCTAAACTTATTTCCTGTCCCGATTGGAGTGTAAACAAAACACACAAAACTCGCGGCTGTGCAAGTAATGCGCAAATCGGTAAAATTGTCGGCGTATCGATCGTTAAAACTCCCAGGTCAATAAATAGATCGTAAGGAAAAGTGATAAATACTCATGAATATCTCAAATGTTACTGTATTAGTTTCTGTAAACCAGTTTAGTTGACGTCGTAAAAGTTATATTATCTAATATACCAAGGGGCATAACTCTAATAATTGAACACCGTCAAACTAACTTTTCACGACTACTGGTGCCAATAAAGGTACGTAATTATACATATTAAAACGACAATAAAACCTTAAAATATTGAAAACCAATGGAATATACGGAAAATGTAGCTGGGTACCCAATATACTTGTGTAGACACATCAAATGTACATGCTTTCATGTAAAAATACGTTTGACCATGAAATATGTAAACAAACCCTTTAAGGGGTAAATTGTTCAATTACAAGAGTTATCCCCCTTAGTATATTATACTATAGCAAATTGAGATATTACAATACATTACAAACTGATTATTCGGGTTTTATCGGAAATGTAAACTGCAATGGAATTGTACCTATCCTACAGCGGTGAAAATATATTTGGAGGTATTAAAGCGAGTATATGTATGCAAAGTGCATATGTACTTTTTATTAACTTAATCTGTGATTGTATGCCTTTAAAAAAGATACTTTTACGTTAGTAGCTACCTGTATATCAATCAAAGTAAAACAGAGCATAACTGGGGCAACCCAAATAAGTTGTTACAATTTGATGTTAGAGAACATGAATGATGTAACTTATTGATGAAGTTCTTTATTAGTAGCCTATTGATGTGTGGATATAGGTATAATATTAGACTATAGTACGTACTAGAACACATTAGTCAATAATATATCGGTAATCGATCAATGGTTGGCCCTGACTATCGATGTCAAATCGTCCGATCGATGCACATCACTTAGTCTATCCAATACCATTTCTATTAAATTCGTAAGATATGCCTATAGTACCAACACTAATTACTAGATAAATTATTGTAATTTCAAATATTGTTTCGCTGGAGCACAGAGGATACAAAACCTTTCTTAGTATGTTTCGTGATAACGGTCCCCATAGCTGTGCTATATTACCATGCTTGTTATGTCCAGAACGTTATAGTGGCACACAAACACACACACGAAATCATATTAATAAAATATTACCTCAATTCAAAGTTGTGTTCACAAATCCTCTTACAGAATTTGAGTTCGCAAAGGGTACGCAACCTCGTGGCCAGATGTTAACTTATATCTTTTATATGGGAAATACATTTGCTTCAAATGCAGTATGACACACTAGCAAGCCAAACTGCGTGCAATAAAGTGTATCTTGTATATTGTATACCACCGTGTGTGATCATAATTCAGAAAGTAACAAGCTACCAAAGTGACCAAATAATGCAATTACTTCGGGTTCATCAATTCAATGACATCACTGATCACATTTTTACGTAACTGGAATTGAAACCGCTGGTGAATACATATATACTTATCTGGAACACGAGATGTATTGCCATGACTACGGACTGAACATTAATTAGACGCACAGACAGTGACGTGTTGTTGATGACCACGTGGACAGTAAACATAGTCCGTGTTGACCAAAAGCCAATAATCTTCTCCATTAGGTGTCCCATAGCTGTGTATTGCCATGCTTATTCTGTCTAGAAAGCTACGGGGGCACAAAAACACATATACATGAAGCACGCGCACAAATTAGCATACCTAATAGAAATACCACATTCAAGTGTATTTACGCGAACACATTATTCCTTTATCCATAATGAGTCCTATTAAACAGTTTCAGTTAATACAACATAATTTACTGAATGCAATATGCCAGGCTATATAATAACAGCTACAGTATACAGTCACCTGACCCTCTACACTTCAGATGAAAAAGGTTAATACTATGACTCTATTCACATGCATAATATATGGTCATGCATTAACTGTCAAAGGAACCTGTCGTCAATGATATCCAGATTGTTGACACAAACATATTTACATATTTTAAATTAGCGATTATTTCTTTTGAAATTAGTTATTAGTATTGGACAGTGTAAAAATTAAAATATTAATTTAAACACATTATTAAACACCATTAGGAATAATCTTCCACAACTTTGCACTGCCACACCTAATTATTAGAAAGGTGAAGGACATTCCACGGGACATCCGGATTCCCAGCGCAATCTCAGCACTTGCCACTTGAAGCCAGAGTCTCAGAGATACTCAACAGTTTCAGATAATACTGAAAACTATCCTCTTCGACAGTGTTCAAGTGAGCATATGACTGAGCGCTCGTGAGCATATATATCTGGTTAAATAGCGCTACATAAATACATGATTTATTTTTATTATTATTATTATTATTATTATTAAGGATATCCAATGTTTCGTAATATTTGAGCCAGATGTCATGATGACATTTGGAAAACTCTCACACTCTCACTAGTGTCTAGGATGAACAACAGACAGCTAGATCACCTAAATCCTTACTCGTACGATTTCATGCTCAAGCTGAAATTTTATATGGAAATGTATGAAAATTTGAGTTGAGCATGAATGTATGTATAACACACACACAGGCACAGGCACAGACACACACGCACACACACACCACACACACACACACACACACACACACACACACACACACACACACACACAATGACGTAGATACTGTAAACAAAGAGTACTAGTAATTATACCTGTCCGCGAGATTTGATGCTTAAGCTCATATTTTATATGGGGATTTGTAAAGAAAGCGTTCAATTGAGCATGAAATCGTACTCAAAATGATATGCAATCTAGGAGCCCTGTAGCATTGAAACAGGACGATCACAGTGTGGTTCACTGTGTTCCTCATAATATGTGTATCAGGCGTATATGTCTTGTTTCGTCCGAATATATACTAAGTAAATCAGCTAGAATATTTGTAATTATTGTCTGAATACAACAGGATGCACATAGCTGAGATTAAGAACTCTGCATTCCACTGGTAATTATGGCAGTATGATTTTGGTCACGGTGTTTTACAGTAGCCAGTCTGGACACAACATTGATAAAATATCTGGTTTTAACGACATCTAAATCGATTGACAAAGTGTCTTTGCATTGTCCTTTCAAGCCAAAAGGAATCGACAAAGCGTTGCAACAGTTTTATATTGATTATTGATTACTCGAGCAACTTGATCAATTTCATTGATAGTGGAATAACGAAACGAACTTATTAGAAAAGAAACGTAGTAGGCCTATCAATTACTTGGATATACAGTACTAGACAAAACAAAACAATAGCTAAAATTGTCAACCAATAAGGAAGTAGACTTAGATACATATATTGATTAATAAACATGTAGTTACATAACTACCTTATACATATTATATACACACAGCATACATAACTACCACAATATTACATACACACGCACACACATGTATACAGGTGCATCTAACGAGGTTTTACGTCAGGCGTCTCATTTGCATTGTGTTGTCTGGTGTCAAATCCTCTGTAAAAGCATAAACAATACCACTGTAACTGACGTGTATGGTTTTGGATTGCAAAGACATCCACAACAAAGGCTGACATTGTAGCACAATATGTCGTTATGCTCTGTCCATACGTCTGCAAAGTCTGCAAATGTCTGCCATCTCTGTCTAGTGTCATTCTATTCTCTGATCGATGCACTAACTCTGCCGAGTACAAATAATTGATAACGCCATTAGCTCTTCTCTCCGGGTCGTCGCGCGGGTGTGGCCTGGTGACGTCACAAATGCTTAAAGGGAGATAATTATGGTGTACAAACACATACGCACGGACACACACACACACACAACACACACGCGCGCGCGCACACACACACACACACACACACAAACACACACACACACACACAAATGTCACTCCCATAGACTACTCGTAACGCCATTTGGTATTTGTAAGCAGGTCTGATTTAAAGTAACACATCCGAGTATTTGTCCATTCCTGGAAAAGAAAGGAGAGTTGAGACACTCTTACGACGTCACATGGGTATTTTAGTGATACACCCAATTACCCAGTGAGGGAAGAATGTATCCACTGAGATCATACACCTTCTCCAATTGGATACCAATCAATGGTACCAATGGCGCGTGCTGGTATCCGGACAAAATCCCCACCCGACGAAATGACCACCGGACAAAACCCCCACGGTCAAAACCTCACGGACATAACCCCCTTAGAAAATATCTCCTTAGGTCAAAACCCCCATGTGATAAAACCCCCATGTGATAGAACCCCGATTGGAGAAAACCCCTTCACTATGCCAAATACTATAATTGATAAAACATGGTTTATCCAATTACAAATATTTAATTAAGTAAAAGTCCTGAACATGCACACATTCGCTATTTATTTATATGAAATGCACTGGAATGAAACATTAAATGAGAAGTGATGAATGTGAAATATATCATGGAATATATTTATATGAAATGTGCTTAAGGTGCTACTCTGTACCAGGGCCCACAATAGCACCATCTATATGAAAATGTTTGATTATTGAAAATGCTCAGATGCATATATTGTCAATATTTGTATAGGTACTATACTGGAAATGGAATTGCAAGCTCATATTGACTTATCTCCGTTATTAATATATAGAATAATGGGGCTCGTTTCATATGGGGGTTTCAACTTAAAGGGTCTTTCACCCTGCATCTGTGTGTCCTATGTACTGTGTGGCGCACGCGATGGCTAAATATGGTCATAACCTCTCTAAACAAATCTAGCAATGCAGGTCTATGTGTGAATCCTAGGTATATACTAGAACATAATTAAGTTTTTCTGCGTCTTCAAATAGTATATTAATCTGGAATTACAATATGCCGTCATATCTTAAAATGTTTCTTCGAGCACACATAAATCTCATCATGTAATTCTTTATGTGTTTATGCTCATGAATAATATTATTTCTGCTTCGTTTTGGAAATATCAGGACCAATAGAGATGGAATATAAGTTCCATCATGGCATCTGTTAATTGTGTCAACACTTTCAGCTACTAGTATTTTATTATTTTGCACCAACTATATTATTATAAATTGTAAATATGGAGAAGACGTAGATAAGTGATTCACTTTTGTCTGATCCTGTTGAATTTGTGTCAATGATTGTGTTGAAATCAATGGTAAACTACGACCGCCCCGGTCTTCCTATGCCGTAAAATATGGACTAATACTAGTTCAATAGTTCAATTGAAATATGTTCTAATGGTTGTATAGATGGTTGTATTATATATTGTATTTATTGTATGTTCCCTATTTCTAGTGTGAATTGTGTCTGTCTGTCTAGTCACCTGCGCAGGTAGATAGAAGACGTCGAGATGTCATCCACTGCTCTACCTGCCCGCTATTGTTACCATTGTACGGCGTCCTGTTGTATCGCTGCCACCAGGCTTATGCTTCTTTTCATACCAGGCACTCATCCATCGATCGGCTGAAAGCAGTAAATGGTAGCTCTACTAACGCTAACTGCAATTCTCTCATCTAATGTGTGCTCTGTTCTAATATGTATTGATTGCTTATAGGGACCTTTCAGGTGTCGAAAGACCTCCGGATCATTTGCGGTATGGAACAGGTAATGTTAAGAATAGCCGTCTGAGCGTCGTAGGAACTGACAGGGAAAAAATACAGCAAGGTGATAGTTTGTGTCCACCTTTTGTTGTCTCCAGGTTACAGTATCGCGGACAGGTGAGAGGGGTTCCGAGGACGCTGGTGTAGAGAAAATGGAATTGGTTCCTCTTTCTGGTTGACACGTGGCTGTGTCGCCGCCTCGTCACCATGGAGACACATACATCAGACCAGGAGACGGCCTCATAGAAAATCTGTATCGTGAGATAATTTGCATCATTCGCATAATAAGTGATCTGACATGCGCACTTGAGTTCCACCTTATTAATGATAGATTGGCTTAAAGAGTATCCACCTGGAAGCTGAGGAGCCGCAACGAATTAAAGTAGGACTCGACGCATTATTATTGAAATGTCATCATGAGTGTAGGCAAGTGACTGGAAGATTTGGATACCTAACAGGTGTGTCACCATGACTACCACCCACCTGTCTGGGTACTTACCTGTGGACTAGCGTTAACAGGGTATCCCTCCTCCAGGATCATGCCGGGTGCTAGAAGGGGGCTCGTTGCCCCTCAAAATACCTTCCTGGAAAATATCATCAGACGATCTAATGGTCAACGTAAGTACTTCTTCTAACACGAATTTATATTATTTTCTAGTACCAATATTCCAATACCGATGGCATGAATGTCAACAGCCAATATCTCTGGCTCTATGGCAAACGTTTATTATTGTTATTGTTCAAGGGTAGTGTAATACTTTCGACTAAAATTGATGAAGGATATTGGATAGTTGTTGGGCACGGTCTCACTGCTGCTGGTGGTTAACAAACGTCGATGGAGTTATTTTTCCGCCACAGGGATATATTTTCCTGGAATATGTAGTACAGTGCCTACATAACAAGCATAGTTGGTCGATTATGGTAGACTCATTTGAGTTTCGAATATACGGGAGGAAAGCTGGGCGGAAGTGGTTGGTATATATGTACTTTGGTTTCTAGTTGTACCATCCACATCCGGAATATTTAAATAAGGAATGGAACTGAGTATTGGATATCTGGTAGAATTGGATATCGTGTGTATAATTGAAAATTCGAAATGGATACCTACTTCCCGAAGAATTCATTATATTGCAATCGTTATTTGTTTTATTTTCAGTGCTATTTTATTCGCTCATTTTGATTTGAAAGATTAAATAGTATCAACATATAAATAATTTCATGAATAACTATCAATATCTGCTATATAACATTTGAAGGGAAAACAGGTATCAATGCATAGATCTGGTAAAAGGTAATCTCGGCGATCAGTGAGTTTATCATTTAAAATATCACAGGTGTGTTAATAAATCAATGATACATGTGTTTACATTTCGTAACTGGATGTCAATTTTCACGAATAATATATTATATTGTATACCTGTTTATAGTTTTGCATGAAATGCATTGATACCCTATAGCTTTGCATGAAATGCATTGATACTCCTATTTGGTAGATTATCTCGGTAAATACTTTATAGAATGAAAACCAAAAATAAAGACTTCATAGTCTAATTTTGTACTACCTAACCAATTATTATTTTTAAATATCAGATCGTTTTCCACCGTCTTTTTCTTCTTTCTTCTTTTTCTTCTTCTTTCATTTCTACTCTTCTTTCTTCTTCTCTTCTTTCTTCTTCTTTTTCTTCTTCTTCTTCTTCTTCTTCTTCTTCTTCTTCTTCTTCTTCTTCTTCTTCTTCTTCTTCCACTTATTTGTTGTTTGCATTGTTTGTTTGAGATGAACACGAGCGTTATTAACACTACTAAATCAGTGAGGTATTAACTCGTGTAGGATGTGATCTGAAATGTGATAACTCTTTTCCCGTTGAAACTATTTGACAATATGTGCTAATGTGAATTCCAGGGAGGTCAATATTGTTGACGTTTTCACGGGAGTGCTATCCATTAATGATCTCCAATACATTTCCTGCCAAGCAGAAATGGATTTTTTTTATTTGTTCCTATAATATGAGTGATTAATTTTACCATTGGGATAGCAAATCATTATACGGACGTTACTATTGTTATTTGGTTGAAATATCACAATTTAAAAATATATTGTTTTCAAATATACAACCAGTATATCAGGGATTCTTGTTTATGTTGCTTTTGACATTATTACATATCTTACAATACCCTGTATTACTACACGTGTGTTAACAGTAATATCAATGTCTCATACCGGTAAGCCATATGTGGTTGGATTGTTATTTTATGTCTGATGTATGTAGGTGTGTATATTTTACAACAATGTGACCCTTAAATAATAATAACTGATTTACATTATCATCTCGTTAATTAGAATATTCAAATTGTCGAAACAACGTACTACGGTACTTAACCCAGCGTACTAATTGAGAAAACGTATATATGGCAAATATAATTAATAGTATTGTCTAAATTATATCTCGGACAATTGACATATTCATTTGGCAGTAACTGTCTTAAACTCACTGATGATATGTATGTAAATACAACCCTTAATAAACTCGGTATAGATAGGAAATATCTCGATGTTTACCTGGGTTATTGTTTCCAAAGCGACACAACTATAGCATGGTATAATTGACGGGAATACAGATAATTATTAAGGTAGCTTCGTATGCTTGCGCAGATGTATTATACAGCAAGGTCGTTCTACACCCAATACCTATTAACTCTGGATCTAATGGATTGGCATGGCACTTGAAGCTCCCAGTCTGTTTACATGACGAATTTCTTCATCTATATTAATAAACCATTGGTAGGTTCAACTTGTTAATGAATAAGAACATGAGTAGGTAAAGGACTATAAACATGATAGTTATGTACTACAATGTACATGTTTGGCAATGATAGTTATGTACATTGTAGTACATGTTTGACAATGATAGTTATGTACTACAATGTACATGTTTGACAATGATAATTATGTACTACAATGTACATGTTTGACAATCATAGTTATGTACTACAATGTACATGTTTGACAATCATAGTTATGTACTACAATGTACATGTTTGACAATCATAGTTATGTA
>JAUTBT010084207.1:0-12492 GCA_032361225.1 Lepetodrilus schrolli | reverse complement strand
GACCTACCTTTCATTATTTTACATAATGCGTAGGAATTAAATGCGGCCATACGCCAATCGCATGTTTCGCATTAATATCATGCTCGCATAAATTTCCTGATTTACAGTATTTATCTCATGTTGTAAAGCGCTTTTGAAGCTGCTATAAGCACGAAAATGGAGCTACATAATTATGGTGTTTATTATTATTATATAATTGGGGGGGAAATAGCATAGTCAGTTACGACATGTGGATGCACATTTACTTACGCCGGAATGCATATATAGTATAATGAACAGGCTTCTAACACGTGAGCATATGTCCTTGTGACTTTGACCACAATAATTTACATCCAAGTAATGCAACATACGCTAGGTCTCGACCATTGGCGGCATATGGTAGCGATGGTTTGGCATGCCGCACAGTCTGCTGTTGGAATATTGGTTAGATATTCAGTTAACACACTATGGTCATAATTGAATATTTGGATCCATATTGACGTTACTTTCACTCACATTGCAATTTACATAATACTATGTCATTCGTAATCATATGCCATTCATGAAATTGGCATACTTGCCATTATAGTATGAATTAATACTTAGACGATCACATTAATTAGTCGTTAAGCGATTTGTTGTTTCACTATCACGCATCATCAAGGTTCCAAATACCTGGAGTCCATCAATACATCAACATAGTTGAAGCATTCATTCTGTGAATGACACAATCCAACCATATGGACGCCTCAATATTTGTTGAACGTTTTCATTGCATTTGTACGACCGGGTGAGCACCGCGCTTGGACTTTCCAATAGCCAAGACCAATGAACCAATGTATGGATTTAATTATGTAACTATAGAGGCTTGAGTAATGCGATCGATTAATCAGACGTTAAAGTGCTACATTATCGATGTGACAAGTATCAGTGAACAAGAGGATATTACATATTAACACTCTGCGTGCCGTATTTAAAGTCCGATGATCTCAGTATAATTGCCTGCCAAGTGAGGGGAAGGTTTAGAAGCAATTGGTCAGCACGTCATTGTGTTATAAAGAGCATTTATGTATACACACCTAGGGCAAAGAGTTGTCTGCCAACGATGTATACAAGCCTCCGTGAGAATAGCCTCTTGACATGCATACAGCGAAACGCAGCGATTTCGACGTATTGGAGTTTTCAGGTTGATCTATTGGTAAATAAGGTTCGACTAGTGTTTTATAATATGGCAGTGGAGTGGATGCCGTATTGCGTCGGAGGGGGGTATGGGGACAGGGTATACGTATGAGGACGGGAGGGGGGGGGGAGGCGCGTTGTGGTGATGTCATGGCCAATATGAAAGCAACGTATGATATGAAAACAGTGTATGCAGATCATATTTTAAAATTAATTTAGTAATGTTTACTAAATCTGATTTCCGTTATGTTGTTGCCATAGTCTATATATTGATAGTTAATGCCTCATTGCTTTGGAATTAAGCTGTTGATTTTCCCCAAGTAATTTAGAAGTCAGCGAACACTATGTGTTCAGCATGTACATGGATACCGATAATGCTTTGATCAACAGATGTCTTTAACGTCTTCCGAAGAAAGCCAGGCACCGTGGCATCTGGAGAGTACATAGCAACATGAATGGTGCTTCTTAAAACATGGAACTCGCAATCAGGCATAGGAATATAGGCTATGCTAAAACAGTATCACAATCTCACCTTAGTGACTCTTCTGGAACATGAGACCAATACAAGGCACTTGAATTCACCACGATTGTCCCCGATGTCCTGCGAGCTCTATATATCCATCAATCCTGCGCTATGTATATAGCTGAGCTACTCCTGGTACTAGTAGCAGAGTAGTTCCTGACCCATCGTTCGCGCCACTACAACGCCAGCCATCGGGGAATACGAAACAGAAAAATCAATGAGATTAGAACAACAAATAATTCGCTATGCTCGGGAAGGGCTAGTTATATATTCATGGGGATTGTGGAAATGCGTGTTTTCAATTGTTTGCGGGTTTCCGACCAAGTAATGGTTTCGGAATAAATCTTGGGCAAACAGTGAGGGTTCCCTCTGGAACCATTGGAGGGGAAAACCCGGAAGTAGTGTAGTAACATACCGTCTAACCACACTTAGAATGGTACTAGACTTCCTTCAGCGTGGGGCCCCGATTTCGGATTTATCCCTAAGATTTGGGCTTGCTTCTGAAGCTAACACGCGTTTGTAGAAGACTTAAATACGTTTCGGCTGATGCAAGTTTAATTCTTCTGGGAATTTAAGAAGCAGATACTTGCTTGAAGATGCCATTTTGGATTCCTAGGTGCATGTGATTTGCCATAATGGTCATGGTAATTTAATAATACAAGATGGCGCATATATCACGACGAGGGAGAGTATCAGAATGTTCTTGCGATTATACATAACAAGATTTGTCATCACATCAGATATATGGCTTAAATGTTTTGGTTTCTGGATATGGATTTGGAATTCGTCATCAAAGGAAAGACCACTCGAATGAAATATAATACGCCATTTAACTTGAAGCAATAATGCTCACCCCTGTTTAAATCACGCTATACATGTATTTACAATCTATAACAGTACGTAACATACATGTGTAAATCTTGTTCATGCGAGTACTTAAAGCAGCTACTAGTGTATGGCAGATATTTGGCCATTTGTACATTTTTTCTAAATACAATATAGGCCCTTATCCAATATTACTTTGTTGAAATGTCACGTTCCTACTATGCACGTACTTGACAAAGGGCATTCTGTGTTTCAATACTATGGTATTTTCGTTATCAGAGGGACCATTCATTTTTATACTCATTTAACTGCTGCAAGATAACTCTTATAGTATATAATTATAATAGTAAGAATACGTTCAAGTGGTTCATTTACAGTCCTTCAATGAATTTAATCTCTCCATTAGAGATGTCCGTAGATCGTCCGTGGGAGAGGTGCTTTAAGAGTGTTAATATACCGATATTATTAGTTTTAAACAGTGCATATATTATTATAATGTAATCTTGTAAGTTGATATTGTGTTGCATTGTATGACGACTGACAATCCATATATCTGATTTGGTAGAAAACACTGACATATTATTGTTTTAGAACAACTCGTAACTCGTATTTAACGTTGTTACTAAAAAATTGCGATGGACATCAAGTTGTTTTAGTATGGATGTTGTTGTAGTTTACCGTGTTGTTGGTATTGTTTTTGTTTTTTATATTGTTGATGTTGTCGAGATAGCATAGTTTAAGGACTGTTCCAAACTGTTAGTTTTTCAATAGAAATAGCGGAAGAGCAGACACTGTTCGATCGACAGAAACCTTGAATGCTAAAAATAACATCCTATTCAAATCCCATCTCCAAGGCATCACCAGAAGATCTGTGAACTAAATCATACCACAATGGCAAATTCATTCTTCCATTGTGTCAAAGGTTATTTCCAGGAAGAGGTCGCTACATTACCATCGCTGTCATAGATGCAGTAGAAGAATGACCGTACGTATGTTTGCAATGTTGAACGCTTGTTCACGTATTTCAAGTATAATTATGTCTCCACGTTATAATAAAGAAGATGTCTGACGCACACGTGTAATTGTACTAAAACCATAGTTCTGTTCCGCTCTTATTGTTATTGTAGAAATATTATTTCAAAATTATTATCGGATGTTCATTTATTTCTGGAGAACACAATTACCGGTATTTATTTATACTTCATTTGAGTTTTTTGAAGATTCCTGGTTCAATGGAATTATGCACGTTCTGCCCTTGAAGGTATACAATATAGGTACATAGAGAAGCTCACCCGAGTGTGTTTTGATATCGTTTTTATCCTATGAGTTGATAAAAGTAACGTAAAAACGAGGCTTGTCCGAGCATTTACGTTACTTTTATCAACGAATTGGATGACAACGATATCGAAACTCACGAAGGTGAGATTATAATTGTCACCCAATAATGTAAATAAAGCAATATGCTGACATGTGAGGTATAAATATTGTATCTCACCTGCCTTGTTACCGAACAGAGAACAGCCATCAAGTTCTCGTAACATTAACCAATTGACCAATCAGAAACATCTGAAGTGATATCTCCTAGAGTGATATCTCCTAGGAGAAATCAGCTATAACAACTGCATAGATCTTCTCTCTGAGCCTGTATTGTAAATAACTATGGCCTTACCCTACAAACACACAACATTATATAACGTTATTACAACGTTTTAATAACGTATTATAACGTTGTGTGTTTGCTGGGTTACTACATTTTACAAATATATGACAAGAGGAATACACTTTATGTATTTGTTTATATGAATAATTGGACGTTTTTTCTCTACAAGTGGCTATAAAGACAGTGCATAATGAAAGAATAGGTTATCAAGCAGCAGCAACAACTTGAATTAAGCGTATTAATATGATACATGATAGTGGAATATAACAGTGATATGCCGGCTTACTGTAAATCAGGAAATGAATGCGTCACTAATTTCATGCGACCTCAAGCTTTTAGACATAAATGCGACAACAATTAAATGCGATCTACCATGTTTTTCCCCGGACCTACCTTTCATTATTTTACATAATGCGTAGGAGTTGAATGCGGCCATACGCCAATCGCATTTTTCGCATTAATATCCTGTTCGCATTAATTTCCTGATTTACAGTACTCTATACTAGGGCATATGAGATTAAATGGTAAGCAGATTTTATCAGAATTATTTTAGTACACACATATGCTTTGTCTACACACTTCCAGCTTTCCAGTAGTATATATAGCATGGATATGTCTGATGATACTATAGCAGAACAGAACAGAACATTTAATACGAACGACTTGAGTACTATTCATTTATAAATATTCATTCATATCAAATGTCTTGAATGTATTGATGGTGGATAGTGCTAATAGAACTATTTTATTCATTATATTAAACACATGCACAAGAAAAAGAGTAAGCCCTTAATTAATCATAGTATGTAGTAGGGAGTGTGGCACACAAGTTTCTATGTTTCTAATAATTTTCTGGTAGCATTTGAGATCAAATAAAACAGATTCGCCATGATCAGAATCCTTTTACTGCATACATAATCCTTTTCCTATCCTATAAAAAGTAATGTGGATACATTTGATATATGTATTTCCATCATGTAATCATGTATGTATGTGGTGTGCTCGGTCCCTCATGAGGCCGCCCAGGTTGGAAGTTGGACACGATCGGTCTTGGTTAATTAGTGCGTGGAAGGATGACTGAGAACCTGACAGTATATATGGCTTAGATTCGTTACAACCCCACAATGAATACGCGTTGAAAAACTTAGGTGAGCGCTTTAGTTCGAAATTTCCTCTCTTCACCAAGCAGGGTCGAATGTGTACCCGAATGTAGTGCTTTGAGCATGTTTTAGAGTTGACTTAATATTGATATTATTATTATTATGAAGATGTGTGAATGTGGGCGTGTGTTTGTGCGCTCGTGATAGTAACAAAACATTTCTATTACTTCTTCCTAGAAATCGAATGCGCATATTTTTTTCATTCAATATGCTATGATTAGATCGCCACCGAAATTCATTGCATCGCTGAAACTACATTCTCTGCATTCGCTGCTGCATTCGCTGAAACTGAGACAATTTCACTACAATAAATGTGAAATAAACGGGAGTCAATTACATCTAGCTAAGGAAACGTGCGGACATTTCTACCAACTAACATTGTCAACTATTGAACGTAAATATATGACTCCTTTCTCTCTACATTGTATACTAATATCAGCATAATGCCTACACATATCGTGTTCTACTGCTACATGTTTAGTCGCCTACTGAAGCTGTACGATATACACTTCCCTGTTCCAGAGTAGCATTTATGGACAGCGTTGTGAAAGTGATAATCGTATTTATTTATACGTTGACTGGGCCTGGCTATTTTATTTCCTCTTTGTTTCATATATCATATACATGAAATATGCAGTGTACTATGACAAGTTAGTCATTTGCAGCATGGATATCGCATATAGTGTGTACAGCGTTAGTATTATCTAAGCTTGCCGTCGAAATATGAAGTACAACGCATATATGAAAATGTGCTTTCAAGGAAACTAACTATACTAATAATGTAGTATACAAGTGACTCGATGCGCTGGATACATAATACATGGAGAAACCCACTCGTCTTTGTTAGGGTATATTATTAAATGTACCACTGGATATGAAGAATGGATATACATTTAGATCTGCGTTGGATTTTATTTTGTTTGTGGGCGTATGCGTTCTGCGTGCAAATGGTAAGACATGTATCTCTTTTATATTACCATTCAGGTAAAATTCTAGGAATTGTATTGATAGAGAGCCAAAGTGTACCACACTGGAACGAGGTAGCCTTGTGTTATGTATAATGAACAAATGCAATTCATCGCGGGTGGTGTACGACTAAACTTATTTACATACTCTAAAGTGTACTATTTCCTTTGCTAGAGACAGTTTGTTTTTCTTCACCCACTGTAACATACAGTTAATATTCCATGAAAGGCAATACAAAAAGACGAAATATGTGCTCTGTGTGTGCTCTGTGTGTGTGTGTGTGTGTGCGCGCGCGTGCGTACGTGTGTGCATGCGTATATGCATGCGTCTTTACATACTCTAAAGTGTACTATTTCTTTCTTCAACTACTGTAACATATAGTTACCACCGTATAGGTGGTTTAGAGAAATAAAATTAATCTGAATCTGAATCTGTTAAATATTCCATGAAAGGCAATACAAAAAGACGAAATATGTGCTCTGTGTGTATGTGTGTGTGTATGTGTGTGTACTCCTAAACTGCATAAATGTTTAGTTTGAACATATTTTATTCAAGGCGAAAAGGATGGGTTACAAATTATTAAAACTTGAATGAAAACCGCTCAAATAGAAGGGATACAAAAGATGGGTAGAGAAGACAGATAGATTAAGAATGAAAGAGTTATATGTACTTAATAATATTCTATATTTGGAAATAATTACATAAACATAATAAGTAAATCGTTTTGTTTGTTTAATGTACAACTGTAATACATAAAGACGAAATATGTGTCTCTCTCTCTGTCTCTCTCTGTCTCTCTCTCTCTCTCTGTCTCTCTCTCTCTCTCTCTCTCTCTCTCTCTGTGTGTGTGTGTGCGTGTGTGTGTGTGTGTGTGTGTGTGTGTGTGTGTGTGTGTGTGTTTGTGTATGCGTCACATTATAACACGGTTCACTGTGTTCCCACTTATTCATTTGTACCTTAATTATTACAATGTTCCAGGTGAAAATACCCAGATGCATAACAACAGTTGCAGGAGTCAGTCCTTGTTGAAACCAGCTGGTGATAGTGTCCAGGTCAGTCTCACGTGTAACGAGACTCAGATGATACACGTAGTGTCGGAGCTAGTGGGAAACTCATCATCCTGCAAGGTGAAGGTTGACAAATGCAGGGACCATCGTACTAATGACAATACACATTTCACTGCCAACTGTAATGGTCTGCCTTCTTGTTTTGAATATGTGCCTTTCACCAAAGAGAACTTGGCGTGTATCGGAAACAATTCTAGTGTAGCTGCTGAGATTGAGTATGAGTGTATCGATGGTAAGGAAACAGGATTTTCTATAAGAACATATGCATTTCCTCAATAATCTACGTAAATATATATAGTGCAAAAAGTGTGCTGTTCTCCCAAGAAAGCACTTTGAATATATTATATAATGAGATGTACGACCGCTTGATAGTATGAGGTAAAATTTCGATAGTATATAATTGGATAGTATTAAATAATAGTATGTAGTTAGTTGTACATATACCTTCAACAAACAGGCGGTTCGATTAAATTCCCATACTCCTCTATCTCTCCGCAGATAGTAAGGAGTTGAACAGCAGGACAACTTGGACAAGTAATGCAGTAGATGCACCATTTTACCTTCATTGGAAGGGATTTCCTTCACGTGTCGACAAAAGTATCCCTGCTTGTACTGTACTGTATCTGGAGTGAATATGAATGTCCTAGTGCTCCAGTACCGCGCAGCAGCAGGTGCTTATTCCATTCACAGTTCTGCTACTGTTTTGTGGCCTCTAGATGATGAGAACCTGCTTGAGGCGTACAATAGGGAAATAGCGACAAACATCACTGGTGACGTGACGATAACCTATAACAACACGGGTGGATCAAATAAACACGACAACAACGTATGGATAAAATTCACAGGTAAATAAACGCTTAGAACTGAATAAAATCTGTCCTCCTGATGATTATTTGCCTTTCTTCCTGTCCGAATTTATACAGCGCAACGGCACAACTAAGATAGCCTTGTCTCCAACATTAGCCATAGACTGCACCATTGCTAACGTTTTTTGGTATTTACATATCCGACGTTAAATAAAGTTTCTTCTTCTTCTTCTTCTTCTTCTTCTTCTTCTTCTTCTTCTTCTTCTTCTTCGTCTTCTTCGTCGTCTTCTTCTTCTTCTTCTTCTTCTTCGTCGTCGTCTTCTTCTTCTTCGTCTTCTTCTTCTTCGTCTTCTTCTTCTTCATCGTCTTCTTCTTCTTCTTCTTCTTCTTCTTCTTCTTCTTCTTCGTCTTCTTCTTCTTCGTCCTCGTCTTCTTCTTCTTCGTTGTCTTCTTCTTTTTCTTCGTCTTCTTCTTCTTCTTCGTCTTCGTCTTCTTCGTCGTCGTCTTCTTCTTCTTCGTTGTCTTCTTCTTTTTCTTCGTCTTCTTCTTCTTCTTCTTCTTCTTCTTCGTCTTCTTCTTCGTCTTCTTCGTCTTCTTCTTCTTCTCCTCCTTCTTCGTCTTCTTCTTCTTAAGGTTACGCCGTTTCGTATAAGCATTCCATAAATATAAGGTTGCACTGAAGTGTAATATAACTGGGTTTTCATATCTGCACTATCATGAATTTCGAAAACTATATGGGATTTTGGGATTTGTAGTTATAGCATCCAGGTATGTATTTTTAGACTAACTTTTGAGTATATAATATACTCTTGCTATAAAATGGTTGTCACCCCTAACCTATTTACTATTACTTGTCATGTTTTACTGAAATAGAACATACGACAATTATATTCAAATTACTGTATATTTCTTTCGTAAATAATTTACGTGTTTTTGTGTCATTGGAAACCATGCTATCGGTGGATACTAATTTGGTATACGTAACAATTGATTGCTGGATTTTGCAATGGTGCCTAAAATGGTAAGAATTGGTATTTGGTTAAACATACCAATATAAGTATATGTATATTCACCACTTAACCAACTCTTTCACATCACCGGGTACCTAACATTATCGTAGCTAGAGTGGTGTTAGAAAGTGACTTGTGGGGTGACACTCATTATGAGCAAATGTAGTCATAATTTTTTATCTGACATTTCCAATAGAAGTAATGTAATTAGAGAATAATCCACGATATATGAGTGTTTTATTAATTAGGAAAGTTTTGCTCACAGTTCCGAGCTTCAGCGAGGAACTTTGAACATTAATTTCACGAGGGACATATTTTCCGTAACCACTTGTATCGAGCGAGTTATTCTAATTATTCAATATAATCATTTTAATGTAATAAACCATTGAAAACTGCAGACAAACAGCTTTATCGAGAGGGAGAACTAGCAGTCGAAAACGTGTACATTTCACCTAAGCACGAGAAACACAAAAAGACGTAATCAACCTGTTGGTTATGGAATCATTATTACACAGTAGTATCCGCCGCGTATATTGAACAATTGAAAATTAAGAACTTGTTCACAATATTTCTCAAAGTTGCAGAGCACGTTATCATGTATTACTGCATGGTCCTGAATGGTGACATCTATTGTATATTGTACAAATATCATAAGGATAACTGCGTTTTCTAAATCTTCTTTGACCATGGCCAGTAAAGCCAAGACAGAATTTCGTGAAAGGATCTTGATAATTCAAAACATACGGAAACAATCCACCTGTGGATTACTTTATAACCCAGTGATTAACGTTATTACCGGATAGTGCTTATTGCCGCTAACATATATGTTTCAGGCGCAACTAACATGACATGTAGCTCTGAAGGACAGACGTCTCGGTCACCGCCATCAACTATTGTTCAGACAGAAACTACAACTGTGGATAACTCAGGCACAGCATATTATTAATAGCATTAATTGTTCATTCTGTACTACGTACTGAAGCTTCTCTGATTCGTATATCAAGACCATCGAATTACATCACGGGACTCTAATGCTTTATGTCGCTTTAAGAGGAACCCCCATCTATCCCAGGGAAGGTAGAATTACGAGCTTTGCCTGACTAGTCAAGCGGAGTTAGATCACGTGGCCTAGGCAAGGTAGAGAAAAACCAGCACACCTGTTAGAGCTATGCAAAGATGAGCTTGCCAATTTTAAATGTATTGGTAATATTGTGTTGTCAGGAAGATCAAAGTCTACACGGGAGGCAACGACGCAGACGACATCTGTAATGACATCAACTGTGCATACGACTAATTGTAAATATATCGTCCTATGGTTTTCATTTGTCATATAGGTCTACATTGTATATTATTTTGGATTTATTCTCGCATATTCAATAAATCAGTTACTAGGATATATTTATAATCCCGATCCGTATATTTTTATCATGTTCACCTTTAAACGCATCTATATCTACGAACCATATATAGTTGTGAGGAAATTGTCGACCAGCTTATAATAATATTATAAGCATGTCGACAATTTCCTCACCAACTAATTGATCGTAAAATTGTCCTGTTAGTTAGTCTATATTTTAGCCTGAGGTTTGCTATCGCAAATTATATTAGTGACACTTTATGTCTGCTTGAGCAAATTTATACGTAGAAAGTTGCATAGTATACAGCCTTATACTGTCTCATTAATACATTTAATATAAAAATTGATACGTTATGCATTCGATACATCTACATAAATCTCCTTAATCCAGCAATAACGTAAAAGCTGGCGCTTCTTTAAAATCATCAATATGAAGCTTGCGTAAAATATATTATTGTATGCCGTTTGTCAGCTAAACCCGGTGTTACGTCTACAGCTGCATCAACTACTCTGACATCTGTAACGTATTCGCAAGGAGAGATTCCATTACCAGGAAATACGGACGCAAGTAACTATATTACTCAATTTATATGAAAGCACTTTAAAGCCAGTTTTGTAGCACGAAAGAATAAATTCTCTTTATTTCCTTTTATTAAAAATTGTTTCCATGTTATTTTAATTTGTATTTATTTTCTCGTTATTTCGTTATTTTAAATTACAGTGTAGGTTCTTTTAAAAGCGAAATAATTAAAAAATAGAATTTAAATAAATTTATTTTATATACATGTATGTGGATTGAGCAGTGGCTCGCAGACAATGATAATATATTGCCAGTGTCTGTCCAGCACACCTGTATATCCAGGCAACAGAAATATATAACATAATTACCCTAATAATTCGAACAGGATAAAATAGTTAGATTTGTAGCCATTCAAATTCTTTTTAAAATATGAAAATTGTAAATGATCTGTGTTCAAATTAAAGTAAAACATATGGTTGTAAATGAAATGTTAAATAAATTAAAGATTTTTAAAATGTGACATTAAAAATGGTAAAACATTAATGTGGCTATTCTACATGGTATCTGCATCATTCTAAAAAGCAATCAACTGAAAATGTAAATTTTACATCATTCACCATATATTAGCTTCATAAAACATAGAATCTACATCACACAATGACACATATGCGACACACATTGTAGATTCTACATTTTATGAAGCTGATCTATGCATGAATGATGCAGAATTTACATTTTCAGTCACTCACTCTATGTAGAATGATGCAGATTCTTGTAGCCATTTATATGTCAGATAATACCGTAATTACCCTAATAATTCAAACAAGAAAAATAATTCAATTTGTAGCCATTCGAATTTTTAGAAAAACAGGAAAATTGAAAACTGGTGTTCATATTAGGGACAACCAAATTAATGTACAAAATATGGTTGTAAGTAAATTACGTTCAAATATGAAATATTTTGTCATGTTAGTATTTTTGGTGTCAGATTTGGGTGGGTGGGGGAGGGGGGGGGGGGGGTAATTTATTGAGGTGTTCGAACTATTAGAGGGTTTGAATTATTAGGGTAATTACGATATCATTTGTGGCCCTGAATTTACTTCCCAGATAATCAATGGTCCCTTGCTGGGGTCATAGCTGTAACTGCAGGAGGAGGAATTCTGGTGGTCATCCTGACGTCCATTGTCATACGTGTTCTGGGCAATACCTCCAGGTACAGTAAGATAACTACTATACAGCTATATCATGTCTACTATCAATAGCTGTGTAGTGATTATTTAATTAATTAAATATGGATTGGAATACATGTGTTAGCTCTATTTTGAACTTTTCGTGTTTATGACATGTATGAATTTTTATTTTGCTTTCTTATGAATTAAATTGTATATTTTATATATATATATATATAGTTTTCTTAAATTCTTTTTATTATTATTAATA
>JAUTBT010084206.1:0-12492 GCA_032361225.1 Lepetodrilus schrolli | reverse complement strand
GAGTTACGAGGTGATAAACTGGGTCATAACTTTAGGAGCTCCTAAATTTAGGATGTCGTTGTGAAACGGGGGCCTGGAATGTTTAGACAGAACTGTTCCGATTCCTTGATATCGACTGCGGGGGTGACTGATGTATCCCGATTTATAATCAAGTATCGTAATTACCCTCTAAGTAGGTGTTACCGTAATCTACTACCGAAATAAATCATGTATACTTCGAAAATAAACGAAACTTGCATTACAAATATAAGGGGCCAAACCAATGGTTACGGACTTTGAAATAAATGGCAGCCATCTTTAAAATTGCGGCCATTTTGAGCCTTTAGTTGGATATTAATTCATAATTATCTGGCATTGGCTTGCTTTTAATAGAACATATATTCTTATATTGCAGGGCAGCATACCAATAGTACATGAACACGATATATTTAATTAATTCCTAATCATCCGACAGTGGCTTGCTATTACTGTCAAAGAATTCATATATTCTTATCCATACGTATATGGCGGCATACCCATCATACGTTTAAAGAAAACGCTCATAATTTAATGACAGTCATCTTTAAAATGGCGGTCATTTTGAAATGTTAGTAACATTTTCATTCATGGTAATCTGACATTGTCTTGCTTTTAATTGAACAAGAAAGTTTCAGTTTCATGAGAAAATCACGAATATTTTGAACTGCAATTGCTCTAATGAATCACTAACTATGCATACCCCTTAAAATACCCTTTAGAAAATTTCAAATAAAAAAATAATCTTTCTCTATACTTTTGATATGTTATTAAGACGACTGTATAGAAGAGAACATATTTAAATTTCTCCGTGTTGCAATTTGTTTAAGGTTAGGCCCTAAAATCGACTAAAATGTCTTACTATCACATGTTTCCAGCAGGAAGTGTTGTAGCGAGGGCGAGATAAATCCTAATATAGAACAGCAGTGACAATGACTTTACGGACCACGTTGTATTCCTCGACTAGCCTGTGCTCTAACTATAAGATTAATGGCGGTGTTATACTTCCTTGTATCGGTTGCTATACTAAACATAACAACACCCCACCAACAAATATACAGCAGTACAGAACTATTAGATGTTTAAAAAGGAAACTTAAGAAATACATTTTACATGGGTAGTCCATCGGGAAATATGATGTAATTCTACTGAGAGCCTTTGTCTTAGGCTTCAAATAGTTATACAATCTAATAAATTAAGCAACACAATTCTTTAAAAGTTTATTTATGTTTACCTTAGATTGCAGTATTAAGGAACACTATTAAAGTTTTCTTAAATTTCATTTTGGGGACAACTCAAACTATGAAAGACATACGTGGTTGGTACAAAAGTATTCTAGCAGAAGGCTGACGTAAGAGGAATACAGTGTACATACCTGTTGCAGGTAGATTCGCTGATCGACTGGATCTGACAAACTACAGTCTCTCGAGCTACTGCGCATGACTGCCTTTTTAAAATCCATATATAGAAATTGCGTGTTAAGATTCTGGGAAATAGGAGAATGTCGGCCTACTAGGTATGAGATATAGAAACTAATATAATCTACAATGTCCAAGTAGGCTGTTTTCAGATAGTTTAACCCTGTTGTGAACCCATTGGGTAGACTTCCATGAGCTCCCTATCCAGAAAGTCAGGTGCATGGCAACCTACGTTTATGGTCTAACATTGGGGATGTCAGACTAGTATGTATTGCACAAAATTAGTAAACAATTTAATCCGTATAGATAATAGTTTTACTAGAAAGAAGTGTAATATAAATAAGGTAAATATACATTATTAACGTGCAATAGTCACATGTTTCTATCTATATCCAATGAAATAGTGATCACGTGATTCAAGACTACTTAGTTGGACTAGGCTATGTATAGTATAACATTGGAAATGTCATATGCATTGCACGTCACGTGGTATTACTGTAAGATCAATGGCAGTGTTATACTTCCTTGTTTCGTTTGCTACCCTCAGCGTGACAACACTCCAATAACACAGAAATGTGCCGAGGTCTGGGAACACAGAGTCCACATCCACACGTTATTTGTAGGCCTGACTCAGGTGAGAGCCAGGCTGGCCAAGGTACAAGTTGAAGATGGGTGCCATGTCTGACCCTTCAGACGAACACCCAGGACTGACCCCCGCCCCCTGCCTTGGCCCTCTGCAGCTAATGTTTATGTAGCTAGAGGGCCAGGCAGAGTTCAAGTTATTCGTCTCCCTCATTCTGACGCAACAAGCAACCACCCCGGATCACAGATAGTTAATTTCCACAGGATCAATACTTATTCAGTGTACCTGTTAATATTACGCCAAATGTATTACCAACAATAAAATCTAACTTTCATTAAATTATATTATATACCATTAAGAATTAGTAAAATATTGCTTCTGATATCCAGAAAGCCAGGTGCATGGTAACTTACGTTAATGGTCTCCTTTAGGATTCCACTAGTCCTGGTATTAACTAAAGTCACAAGCACCGACCGCAATGGTGCGTGCAATAGTACAGCAGTATCCTGGTAAAAGACTGGCATAAGAGTACCACACACTACACACCTGTGCGTATTCAACCGATTCAACTGTGAAGAAGAATAATAACAAGAACAACAGATAATGCCATGCAACTAGAAATATTCTATGTATAGTCTGAACCATAACTAATCCCATGGTATTAAATATTTTACGTGGAAACGTGGAAATGAGTCATTTTCCAAATATGTCACTATTTGGAGTAATAAATTGAAATTAAGAACTTTAAATAACTGGATTGCATAATGCATTATTAGAGGTATATATAATTCATATTAAAGTCAGTCTTTATTATGTCTAATTAACCGAATTAACAGTTATAAGTAAGCAGTAGTCATGGGCGTCAGATGTACAAATAATGTCAAAATGACCCTTAAATCCAACAGCCTTAGAATTCTAATGTATGTCGGCCATAATTCCATGCATGAATGTATTGTATGCCACAGGCAACCGCATGTGTAATAGTTTGTGAGAACACAACGAATTCTCGGGGAAATGTTTTCTGTGGTATCAAATGCATGAGTGATCTATATTTAGGTAGCTTTCTTATAAAAGATTAGTTCAAAAGCGATCTGCTTTTTGCGTGAGGGCTGGATGTCATCGTGGGTTAACACACACACACACACACACACACACACACACACCACAGAGAGGGAGAGAGAGAGAGAGAGAGAGAGAGAGAGAGAGAGAGAGAGAGAGAGAGAGAGAGAGCGCGTATTATACCTAATATAATGTTATTGTGGTCTTATGTTGATGTACAAGCATCAAGCATATCAAGTAAATGTTTGACTGGGAAGTGAGATCTTTACAGTACAATCAAAATCTGTAATAAATAAATAGTACATAATTGTAGTGGAGTATAACCTCATTTTAATTATCTCGTTCAATGTAAATACTTGGGATAATAGATTGTTTTTTAAAATTAAAATTGAGAGCGTACTGTTTAAAGAGAAACTGGTAGAATTTTCCCTATTTTTGTACCAGTATTTTTAGGTAAAACATAATAAGAAATTGATTATTTTTTTTGTATTTTTCATTCCATAAAGTATTTACCGAGATAAACTACCAAACAGGGATAACAATGCAGTGCATGCCAAACTTTTCTATAGGTACCAGGAAATCCCACGTTGTTTGGCCTACATTTCGGAAATTTAGGGAGCATGAGACCCAGACCCTATTGATAACTGGTGCTTAAACTGTTAATTTGTGTTGTCTAGATGCCAGGAAATCATTATGCTTATATTAAAAAATACATCTGAGAGCGTGCACCTGTCGGAACCAGTAGTTACTAATAATATGGGGCGACATGCTATCTACGTGCGCTATTCGTAACTATTTGAAATATGCATGAACCTTAGTAAAAAGCACTAATTATATTCTTGCTTCGCTGGTCAATATAAACATTTCTGGATCCACCCCTGCATGTATGTTTTAAGCATTGTTGTAATGTAACTTCAGACTAAATGTCACAACGTTCTATATTAATAATAACATGAAGGATATATGTCTTACATAAATATACATATTTACGCACACACACACACACACACACACACACACACACACACACACACACGTTGTCCTGCTTCCAACATGTCCTGGTCTTACTGTAACGTTGTCCTGCTTCTTAACATGTCATGGTCTTACTGTAACGTTGTCCTACCTCTAACATGTCCTGGTCTCACTGTAACGTTGTCCTGCTTCTAACATGTCCTGGTCTTCCTGTAATGTTGTCCTGCTTCTAACATGTCCTGGTCTTACTGTAACGTTGTCCTGCTTCTAACATGTCCTAGTCTTACTGTAACGTTGTCCTGCTTCTAACATGGCTTGCTTCTAACATGTCCTGGTCTTACTGTAACGTTGTCCTGTTTCTAACATGTCCTGGTCTTCCTGTAACGTTGTCCTGCTTCTAACATGTCCTGGTCTTACTGTAACGTTATCTTGCTTCTAACATGTCCTGGTCTTACTGTAACGTTATCCTGCTTCTAACATGTCCTGGTCTTACTGTAACGTTGTCCTGCTTCTAACATGTCCTGGCCTTACTGTAACGTTATCCTGCTTCTAACATGTCCTGCTGCTAACATGTCCTGGTCTTACTGTAACGTTGTCCTGCTTCTAACATGTCCTGGTCTTAATGTAACGTGGTCCTGCTTCTAACATGTCCTAGTCTTACTGTAACGTTGTCCTGCTTCTAAGATGTCCTGGTCTAACTGTAACGTTGTCCTGCTTCTAACGTGTCCTGGTCTTACTGTAACGTTGTCCTGCTTCTAACATGTCCTGGTCTTATTGTAACGTTGTCCTGCTTCTAACATGTCCTGGTCTTCCTGTAACGTTGTCCTGCTTCTAACATGTCCTGGTCTTATTGTAACGTTATCCTGCTTATAACATGTCCTGGTCTCACTGTAGCGTTGTCCTGCTTCCAACATGTCCTGGTCTTACTGTAACGTTGTCCTGCTTCTTAACATGTCCTGGTCTTACTGTAACGTTGTCCTGCTTCTAACATGTCCTGGTCTTACTGTAACGTTGTCCTGCTTCTAACATGTCCAGGTCTTACTGTAACGTTGTCCTGCTTCTAACATATCCTGGTCTTCCTGTAACGTTGTCCTGCTTCTAACATGTCCTGGTCTCAATGTAACGTTGTCCTGATTCTAACATGTCCTAGTCTTACTGTAACGTTGTCCTGCTTCTTGCTATGTGTTGTTCCTCCGCGTTATAAGCCTGTTCAGCATAAATGAGATTTTCTGGCCTTGGATTGGTTATAACTGGTTATTCCACTGTATTTGACAGGTAACGTCACCCGCCGTACTATTCTCTTTATGATAGTTGAAGTTTACAGTATATATTCAGTGCGAACCTATGGTGACGTCATGCCACTTACTCTGAAACGCAAACAAGCTTGTTGACATGTTTTTTCTTTGATTTCTACATTGCTGAGGAACTGGACTTGGCAATAAAGTATGTTTTGTAGTATTTGTGTGACTGAATCAGTAGGTATACACAAATACATTAACACTGATGTCTATGGGATTTTATTTGGTCGCTACCTTTAACCTGTGTCTTCCTCCAGCAATAGTTTCTGTTATTAACATTTCCAAATGTTACTCTAATTGGTTTCCTCGATCGCTACCACACTGTTGATGTGATATCAGTATTTCACTTCTTAATTATGTTTAGATTATATCGGCTGTTACGAAGACAAGGGTAACGACCGGCACCTCGCCTTCAGCAGCACGACGTCCAATACGATGACCACAGAGTTTTGTGTCAATCACTGCCGGACTCACATGTATTCATACGCCGGGACACAGGTAACGTCTGACACGTGGTTGTCACATTTATGAGTTTTGCAACCCGTCACCCCATTCCTAGCTGCAGTTCTGTAGCTAAAATGTGCCGCTTTTACTATTTTGCTAGCTATATGACACCCTTTAACTACATGGGGATCGCAGTAGTATGCATCAACAAAAGTACGCATCCCATCCCAATACGCTAGGTTAATCTCTACGTGTACATAAATACACGTGGCAGGACGAAATCAAGCTAGGATTGGATTCACTATCCATTATACTCATGTCTCCATGTTTATTTTCGAAGGAAAATCTTTTTTCACAAAGTATTTTATGAAATTCGTCACCGAACCAGCTCATAAACCGACGCCATCTTGCAGCAACATGGCGTCCGTTGAAAAACGCGATCGGTGACGAGAGATAGAATTGGAGGAGATACTAGTATAGAGATACGACAGAGGGATTGGAAGATATACAATGAATGGAGATCGAAAAAAAGATAGGATGAAGAGTTACATTAGTATTCGAACTTTAATAAAGATGTGCATAGCAGTGCAGTGTGTCGGTGTAACTTGAGTCTGCCTTGTTATAAAGTTGTTAAGTTAAGTATAAAACATAAACATCTCCTGGAAGATTATATTGAAGAAATAAGTACACGGTGGAATGCACAGAAACGGAATCAATACCGGAGGATACCAACGAGAGCAGAACAAACAAACTATGAAGATAAATATACAATACCTTCAAAGCTACGTAAGCTAGCGGAAGCGCTGTTCGATGTGCGCGAATACATCGCACATAGTTTAGAAAAGTAAATACGATGATCAATATACTTTTATTCCTCAATAGGAAAGTACTACAAGCCTACCTTTATGTTGCGAATATTGGCGCTAAATAAATGTCCCTATTATTAGTAGTAGTTTTATGTCTTCCTTGTCTGTCTGTTTCAGTACCGCGAATACTGCTTCTGTGGAGATGCGATAAGAAGCGGGTACGCAAAGTATCCCGAGACCAGGTGTAACCTAAGTGTACAGGGAACAGCAACCAACACTGCGGTGGTGCCTGGGCTGGATCAATATATGCAACACAGCCATATTATACTCCCCAGGGACTTGAGACGGAGCGCGAGAACACAATGATCCATTGACGGGAGTAATAACAATGTACTGCTTTGAGCACGCTTTCTCCGACAGATTATGAATCGTAGCAATACTGCTTATTATTATTATTAGTAGTAGTATACTCCCCAGGGAGACAGGGCTCGACAGTAAGGATTGTCCGCCAGGTGTTATACACAGATGGATAGGTCCGACAGGACACAGGGACTGGTGCCTCAAAAGGTCAATGTAAAGCCCTGGGAGTTCAGAAAGAAAGTGAGAGTTCACTCACCAGATTAATAACACGCACTTTAAGTTTGAAATGTAGTTTGCTCACATTGAATAATTATAATAAAATGTCATATAATCTATCTATATATTATATCTAAAGGAGTGCAACAAACGCTTGCCATGCTGTTAGTAAAACAATGTTGTACGCCGCACAAAAAGAAAGTTCAGATCTTTTTTAAGAAATTAAAAACTTTTTTTGGTGTGTCGATTTCTTTTTTCTATCATAGTGACAAATTAAGAAAAATTAAAATAATCGACTATAAAATGCTATTATGTTATATTTTAATGTAAAATACATCCACTATATCAGCAGATCATCCGTCTTCTTTCTAGTGGGATGTATAGAAATTTGAAACATTGTTGTAAGTTTGCAACATTGTTGTTTCGGGTCCTTATTGAAATTTGGAAATATTGTTGTTAGTGTGGTCTGTTAGTTTGGGTGTTTGGCTGTATACTTGATATCACTGGTTCTAAAGGCAGGTAGGTCAACTCATGATACCATGAAGTTAGTTCAGTATAAGGCCCATACCTACTTACTATAGGTAAAAAACAAAAATAAAAACCGTTTTTTTTTTTAATAAAACAACATGAACACAGTTTGAATTAGAATTATCAGTTGAATGTCACCTATTAATCAATGGAGAAAAGTCCGATGTAACATCGTGGTTTCTGTTGAATCGAGCTGAATGCAGGACGAGGGTAAACCGACGTCGTCATAGACAGTTTGCCACTAGCTGCGTCACGGAGGTCGACAGATTTGGTCGAGGCAGCGTTATGATGTGGGCAGCCTTATCGTATACGGGGGAAACAAATATGGTTAACATTCAGATGAGTTTAACGGCCCAGTGGTGCTGAAACACCCTTCTTCAATGACACGTCATACAACTAAATGATGAACATTAACGCCATTTTCATCATGACAATGTCAACCACAATAGATGGCGTTTGTTAGCACGGTGCCTTCACAATAACCATATACAGATTCTTCTAGGACCCTACAGATCTAGAGTACCATAATTCAGCGAAAAGGGAAATTATGGGATGAGTTGAATCAAAGCTTGTGTCAACGTCACCGTCGGCCACAGACGTTGTAACTACTGGTATGCGCCCTCTAGGATAAGTGAACAAACGTTGCCCATGAAATCGGTGGTGGTGGTGGTGGGTGGGGTTTACTGCTTTGACAGTCGCCTTCCAGCTCAGCTGATTTCGGCAGACTGGTCCCTCCTTGGGACGCATGTGTCTCACAGCATGGAGCTGGAGAGCGTTGCCCATGAATTCTCACCAGCTCCATATATATTGACATTTGGTGACCTTGACCTTTGTTCATACCCATGAAATGTTCACTATTTGAAGGCACGTGCACCTTAATCATAATGTAGTTTGCATACTCATGATTATATTTGCTGTAATCGATGGTTAATATTATCGTTTATGCATTTTGCTTTATTTGAAGTATATATTTACAGAAATTTAGATGTATTCTTTCTTTTAGGACCCTCAATATTTAGAGCCATATAATAGTATTGGTTTAACAAGGTGATCAAAAAGCAATCGACATTTTCTAAATATGGAAAACATGGCTCTTGAAGCTTGTTCGCATAGACATGTTGGAGCTTTAAAGAATCTACCTGTATTCGTTAATAGAATAACAAGAAATACATATTCCTTGTAGATTTATATTACATTTCCTAATAAAGTGCAGCTATTTAACTTACTAACATGCCGTTTAGAAAAGATAATTATATTGCAGCCGTACCTATATGCTAGATTCACATTACTAAAGGACCGCAATCTTGGCAGTTTCCATACCAATCAAAATGCACTGTGTACAAGCGGAAGCCGGGGATAGTCGCTAAAGAGGTGCGTTCAGCCTACACTACTTATCTCTACATAGTACAATGTAGTGCTACGGAAGCCGTTCAGCCAGCTTGTGTAGTACTATATAGTGTTACTTTCTTGACTCTGTAGTATTTTGTAGGAATATGTAAGAAAACCCAAAGCATGAAGGGAACTGACTGGACGCATGCGCAAAACCGATTTCCTGCAGTGTTGACAGGAGATTTCATAATTTCGAATGCAATGAATACTAATAAAATAGAATTATAACCTTAGGGATCTTGCAATCCCAGCTCTTGCAGTCCCGGCTGTGTGAGATGGTAGAACTCTTATAATAGACACACCTCTTCAGTGTTTACGTGCGTTAATTTCTCCTCATTAAAGAAACACTGTCTATATTTGTAGACATCCGAGACGCTGGCTAGAACAGATGACAATCAGCTAGCACTGGGAATAATTCAGGAAATGTGAATATCACGATGGTGCTTTGTCGAGAATGCTATTATGTTGAAGAAATCTTGACAGCTTCTTGGAATTTGGTGCAAAACAGAATTTGATATATCTAAATCTTGGAAGTTGTACCGTGACAATGCAGTCATCACCATTGGTCTATCAGTACCAGCCAGTCCATGCAGGTTTACTGCAACATTCAGCACTCCGGATGTTGCGGGTTTCCTCCTGCCCTAAACTGATAAACCCTAATATAAGTGAAAGAATCTTGAAAGCAATACAAATAAATTATTATTAGGTTTTATTATGGAAAACAATTCAGACATTGTACTTGTAGTATATTAATAAAACAAAAAGCAAATTCATGTTCAATACATTTACCTTCCATAGCTGTATAAAAAACATTTACTATATTTGAAGAAGTAAAAGGCATCAAAGGTAACACATGGCTGTAGACAGATTTACAAAGTGTTGATATACTTGATACACTATAATAGTCAGACCAAGTCTAGACATAAAGTCTAGACATCGATCAAAGTCAAGTAAGTGCTGATGACATTCTTTTTCTAATTTAAATAAATAAACTTGCTTCTTGCTAAACGTCGTAAGTTTAACTTTACTTAGTTTGGCAGCTGTCTCAAACCTGACTTGAAAGCAAAATGCACATTCCTTAAATAACAGCTAACTAAATTCTGGTAAAGTTTGTTCTTCATCTGCGCAAACATTCGCCATTATCAACACCACATTCCATGATGGGTATACTGACAGAATTAAGTAACTGTGAATCATGGGTCTCATACCCATACAAAGTGAATTTGGACCCGTCCAGACAAAGAATAACAAAGGAGTGATCTACGATAGCAATTTTAGACACAACAACTCTAAACATGTGTAGCAGAGGATTCCAAAAGTATAGTCTAATTCAAAGTAAATGATTGTATACAAGATATTAAACAAAGTGTGAAATAATCTATTTAATTATGCAAACTGAGCTCCACTGTCTTGGGGAGAACAAAGTACTAAGAGCATTAACTAATATACAAAGTCAGGCTATCACAATAAACAACATATCGACAGCAGGAAATTTATGATTGGTTAAGAGACATACACCATGGCAAACATACTACATAAATAAAACGCTGGATAAAATATCTCCAGGAACATGGATGGGGAGACAACTCTCAGATTTGACTAATGATTACGTATTTTAGTTCCTATTAATACAATATGAAATTAAATGAAGGAATTGATGTGAAAATGTACAAAACTAGATGGTGTGTCCTCAGACCTTGAATATTTAATCTGACCAGTGGCCAGTGGTAGCCCCACCAGTGGTCAGCCAGCCAACCTTCCAGAGGGTGCAATTTAATATAAAATATTTTAATATCAACTAATTCACTGTATAATTCTGATTTATTCTGTCAACTAGTAACATAGAAATATCAGCAAAGGTAATATGTAAGTAAGATCACCGCGGTACCAAGATAGTCCTTAACTCTGCAAACATGTTCAACAATGCTATTGTCATGTAAGTGCGTGTGTTTGCGTGTGTGTGCGTGCGTGTGCGTGCGTGTGTATGATTGAAACACTACCAGGGAAGCATACAGGCAACCAGATATGCCCTAATGAGCAGTGTCTGTGCCTAATCCAGCAGGGAGAGGGTTAAGTCTCTCATAAATAGCTACAATTTTGTTTTTATATGTTTATTTATGTAGCTTATTTATATGCACTAAAAGTGAGATTTAATTATAATAGAATGACTGTCTGTACAAATTCTACTTTCTTCATTCAAAACATGTTCTGATGGTCAACAATTCTGTTGTGGCTTCATTACTGAATTGCTACTAGACACAACATTAAATTGTTATTTATCTGTCGATTGTCGATTTATTAATCTCATACGTTAGAAAACATTACTATACTGACATATGATGTCCTCCCACCACCTAGACAAATACATCACCGAACTAACCTGGTCAAAATCTTCCACGTTAATAGAGGCAACTGTTGGGGGTCGTACATTACCAGAATTTACTGGGGTTTGGGATCGTTTTCACGAAAACATGAAGAAAACTCGGCTATGACACTCGTGTTGAAAACAAAAACAGAAAACATATTTAAATGAACGCGACTATTGATGTAATTATCGTGCATGTATTAAATACATATCAATATAAATACACAGACCATAAGTACAATATATACACTGTAAAATACTCATGTTACACACATTATACAGAAACACAGTAATATATAGGTGTACGATCTAAATATGAACATAGGTAAAATAACAGGATTAATGAATCATCATAAATAGAATAATGGATGCAATAATCAAAAATCTTATTCTAATTTTCTGTGCGAATTTGAATCAAAAGAAGACAGTAATGAATACAGTAGAAGCCAATATAAAATACGCAAACGATGTAAACATTACGCAGAGACACGGTAATACATAGAATGGGTGTGGCCCTGGACTAGGATACTTAACATAGGATGCTGGGGATGGGTGGCGATGGTGGGCCTCGTTACCGCTTCAATCATCACGTGACTGTTTTCAAGTAAGAAGCGTGGCGACATAAACAGAGGATTTCGTTATTGAAGTAGTCTACTTGGACTTTCATACGTTTATTTGACTTTAATGTTAAAACATTATGATTCGTCTGAACCAAAGTTCTGTGAAATAGTATGTAGGAAAATTGCGATGCAATGTTATCTATGTGGGATCTAAAATTGCAAATTAAATCAATTCATCTAAGAAAATGTTGGATTTCATATCCGAATTACAAATTTGTTGATGTAGCTGTCTACAGTTATGATACAACTCGTTCCCTTCTACGGCCGCTTCAATCAGTTTTAGAATAATAATTATATATTGATGAGGAATTTTGTCTGCTGTTATCACTATAAATATTGAATATATCTGAATCACCAACACTAAACACTAAGTCAGAAGATAACACTTGGAGTGTGGTGACATAAAATGAGGATTTATT
>JAUTBT010084205.1:0-12494 GCA_032361225.1 Lepetodrilus schrolli | reverse complement strand
TGTGTGTGTGTGTGTTTGGGGGGTGGGGGGGGGGAGAAGGGGGGGTTGGAGGTATGGATGAATAGTCAATCGAAAAAAAACAACGAAAAAAACATGCAACCAAAGAGAACCTTCCACCTTTACAAAAATGGAAAACATATTTTTTTCATATTTCGAAAAGATATCTCACCAACGAAATTGACAACGACTGGTGTAACTATGAGCCCGTAAAGTAATACATAAATATGAACCACATACTTCCTAGCCAAACAATCCCCTAATGTCAACAGTATTGGGCTACAACAAAGAGATAGTATTAGAGACATCCATTATCTCTCCTTCTCTCTCTCTCTTTCTCTCTCTTTCTTTCTCTCTCTCATGATGAAAGTAGCGCGTGCATCCATTACCATCAATTCTAACACGCACCACATATCAAACCCATCCTTGAGACACAGGTTCGGAGATCGCTCTTACGCTACACCAGGCACGTAGCATCCGCACTAATTTCCTAGCCAACTTAATTTGTTTAACGAAACATAAACCTAGTACAGTTACAGTACTGACGAATTCCACATTAAAATTATCCTAGCTACTCGCCTGCGCTGCACATACGTAATGAGGCGCTGAGCTTGGATTTAGAGGATGAACAAACCCAACAGTGATTCCATTAGCTGTAAATACTCGTTCCGCCTGCGTTAATGTCCACTTACCAACAAGAAGGACAACTGTCTGTGCTCTGCACCACGACGCCATAGAAGTCCTACTGACCATTATGTTCGGCTCATTGAGTTATACCACGGATAATCTCGATAATCACTTTGCTTATACTATCTGTCCATCTGTCTAGTGGCAGTCGTAACCTAGTTCTGCTAATTGTAGATGTAATAGTTGTAATGCAAAGGACACGGGATGGTGAAAACCGTACTCATAATTATGAGTGGGAAATGCGATAACCTAGTTCAGCTATTTGTATATGTAATAAGTTGTAATGCAAGTTGTAATAAGTTGTAATGCAAAGAACACGGGGTGGTGGAAACCATCTGCATATATTGAGTGGGAAATGGAGCCCCAAAGTTTGCTTAATAATTCGCCATGTGATATGAGTGACATAGATGTACATTGACGAAAAGATATCAAGCAACGTTACAAAGGATTTTTGAACAATATTTATTTGAAAACTTCCGTGATCCATGAACAGACAACTTATTGCTATCTGAACAGATATACTGGTTTCACATAAAATAATTACAAGACGACATGATAGACACTGAAACAAATAGCGTAGTACATGGAGGTTTGCGGAGAGCTACTTAAATATAATTTCAAATATTTTTTATTTATTATTATTTATTTTGGGAAATCTGTTACTTTTAGTTAAATAGTTATAAAATGATGAGAATATCAGTTTCTGCATAATCATTTCTTACTCAGTGAAATATGGTAGGAATGTCGATGTTATTTTGGAAGAAATATTCATTTTGGCGAAGTAAGCTAAAAAGTTGGCATACAAGAATAAAGTGACGTGGGTCTTCGTGGAAGTATATGACGTAAATAACGATGACCGCTTAGATCGGAATTGTCCAGACGCAGACGGCTGTGTAATATCTGAGCATATCTAGAGCCTATATAATACATAGATGGAACTTTAGTATCATGTGCATTCAATGTAGCCTTAAAATAACCTAAAGTTGGTAACTCAGTAACATTATTGGGGAGGTCATTCCATAGACTTATAGAAGAAGGAATAATAGATTTATTGTATGTTTCTGTGCGGCACAGGGGTTGTTGTAACTTCCTAGGATTTCGTAAATTATGCGTTAAGTTTTGGACATTACATTGAATTATGACTATAGATAGGTAAGGAGGATTGTTTATTAACGATTTTATAGAATAAAGCTAGCTTATGACTACGCCGCCTTTCAGATAGCGAGACAAAACCAGTTTCGTTGTAATGTTTGTCATGCGAAGATAGTCCGAAGACAGTCTAGTTGAAAGTTTTCTAATATTTCGGATAAACTTTGGAGGATAAACTTTTGGGGATGTTGTTCCAATTAACGTCACAATAATCAAAGTTAGGAAGGGTGAATGACTTGTACATTATTTCAAGAAACCTCCTGCAGAGTTTATGTTTGAAGCTTTGAAAGAAGTTTACCATCGAGCCAATTTGATTAATTATATTTGAAATATACACGTCCTACCTTCCATTAGACTGAAAAATGAGCCCTAAGTGTTTATGTCCGTTTACCTCTTCAATATGCGTATTTCCCATAATTAGTGGTGGTTGAGGATTTTGATTTATTTATCTTGAAAACGTTAGCGATTTTGTCTTTTGTGCACTAAAGTTGACTTGCCATCGGTGTGCCCATGACGTTATTTTGGAAATGTCGTTATTTAACCCTCACCCCGCTACCTTATTGTACATACGTAGAGTTTGAATGGGACATCGTGCCTTAAAGGCCCCAGGTAGCGGGGTAAGGGTTAAAGCAGTAGCGCATACTGGGTTTTCAATTACCGTATACAGCGATGTGTCATCAGCAAACAGTTTTATGAACGAATCAAATCTTTCTACGATATCATGTATGTACACGATAAATAATAGTGGTCCAGGTACAGATCCCTGTGGGACTCCTGCCGATATTGTTTGTTCTTTTGAGGATTGAGTGTTAATTAATTAATCGTCCACGAATACCAATGGAGAATAACTTCGATAGTAAACCTTTATGCCAAACTTTGTCAAAATCTTTTGCTGTTTCACAATAAACTGAGCTAATGGTTTAGATAAATATTTGCTGCTACTATTAGGACAAGATATCTTCAACTTCATCAGTAGTAATGTCAAAGCCATTAATAGACTCAATACATTCTTCTAAATCAGGAGTTTCCCTTTCAGGATCGGTTACTTAATACTGAGAAGCAAAATTTGAATTTAAGAATTCAGCTACTTCCAAATCGTCACTTACAAATAGTCTATTATGTTCAAGGGATGGAAACAGCAGATGTGTGTTTACTTTTTAGAAACTGTTTAGCTATTTGCCACCACTCTTTGGTGCTGAAACTTATTTTTCATATGTGTTAGTGATGGTGCACTGCAGTTTGAAATGTACATATCCACACAATCTCAAATGATGAAATTCAAAATTGTACATTCCTGAATATAATGAATAGAAAACAATCGTGAAAAGTAATCTACAGATTTCCAATGGACGAATATTACGGCTGTATTTTAATTTTAGCTAACCAGATTTTCACGTATTAAAGGTATGTCATGCAATGAACTTACACTTGTAGCTGGTCTCTAACATTTGACTTACGATCAATTGTAGCTAGAACAACGGGGCCAAAATGTGTACTTCTATTAATGTGGAGGCAGATAGCATTTACACAATCATGTGTATCCCGCAGCTGATCGACAACGGTGACGTTATTTCCTGGCGGATGCGTCATACTTCAAACACTAGCAAAATCCCGATAAAAAAAATCACACTTGTAGAAGTTTAAAATGCATCTACGATACTTACATGTTTATACATGTTAACTGCTATACAGATGGATTTCATGTGCTAATTAATTTGATCCTTTTAACGGATATATAGTTCGTGTTATTGTGTTGGGATTGCCATGCCTTGGCACATCTTGAAAACAACACTCCTTTAGCATGTTTGAACAGTCCATGATGGATTGTTATTATGGCAGTCTACGCATCAACCTAGTCACTCAGTGGGCAAATTATGCCAGTCTCTGCGTAAATGAGGTCAATTTTCATGCCAACGAAGTGCTCAGTCACCGACAAACACGAGTGGTAAGCCACGAGACCAACAATGTCCAGCATTGTCCAGAACTGATATTTTGTTACATAAATTATTCATTATTTTTTGTTTTACATTAAAATTTCCAAAATAGTTGAAGCCCTTTTATTAAAATAATGAACAATTATATAGAGATACTTACTGTACATATCGACGAGTGACGTTATAATGGTATTCTGCCAAATGTAATGCAGATAGTGTGTCTTTGGTGACACATTGCATATATTTAGATAGTGTAAAAAGAAAAAAAGGCCTATTGAACAAATTTGATCTTTCACAATCCGTAAAACCATGAAATAGGGCTACCTGTAGGCCTAGCACGATCGATATCTCCACCAGCAAAGGGTATAGAAATCCAATCTACATGTGCAATGATAATATTAGCTATTTCCATGATCAAGAAAGACCTGATTTCATAGAATATTATATATGAACCCAGTACATGTATATTAGTTCTGCCTTTCATTACATTTAATTTGATAGCACGCCTTTGTACTCTCTACCAGAAAATTATATATTAAACATACGAACAACAAAGATTTAATAAGTCGTTACATATATGCTATGACATATTGCTTTAGCCCTTACGAATTAATACCTAATCCTGTGATTAGTTTCGATTATGATATAATAACAATGTATCACTATTTGAATTCAGATAAAGCGAGAGTCTTATCAAATGTTTGAATTTCAATTAGTAATTATTAATACTTGCTTTCTTATATGACCAATCATCACTAACGGTTTATTGCCCAATAATCACTAACGGTTTATTGCCCAATAATCACTAACGAATTATTGACCGATTATCGCTTACATAATATTGACCAACCATTACTGACGAGACATTTATTTTGGAGCACCATAGCAGTGCATCTGATGAATTGCAAGCACACAATACTGACTATTTACACTCTGTGGCAGTACGTACTTTAATACGTTTACATTACGATCAATATTACATGTTAAAATAGATGTGCTAGCACATACATCTTACTTCAAACTCGAACCGTTAATTCAATCTTGAATACCAGTAATGCTGCACAAGTGCTTCACAAGTAGGAAGTAGAAGATGTGTCAGGATGTCTATGTAGACAGTGTAAACACGAAGACGATAATTAACATCCATCTCAAAGTGCACCCTAATCAATCTATATAGATTCAATATACGGAATACGCCTATATTTCTTTACCTATGCAGTAAAGGAAAGTAAAAATTAATGTCTTGGAAATTGAAACCATCACTAGTACAAGTATTAGCTTAACCCTCTCCCTGCTGGAGGCAACCGGAGATGCCCTAAAGAGCTGTGTCTGTGCCTAATTCAGCAAGGAGAGAGTTAAAGGACAAAGTTTACTATCGATTGTTACCATACGTCTGAAATATGTATGTGTCGTAGAGAAAGACATTTATATATGTTGTCAGAGTTGGGTATATCAAATAATATCAGTATTTTTTAGTTTTCAATCAGATAATGAGTTTGGAAACCGACTAACACACGTGCCAGCTTACAGGACAAGGTTTACCTGTACGACTATCGATTGAAACTATGACATGCTGGAGATATAATATCTGATTGGGGGGTAATGCCCTATTATCTGACAATATATCTGAGGTGTGTACATCAATATAATAGTATAATATATGTGGTATACACCCATATCTTTTATGACATTATACATGCATACATATAAACACAATTTATATAGCGTCATATAAGGGATATATATATATATATATACATATATACCCTAAGGCGCTTTCCAGTTATGGGAGGTTTAGTTGTTGCTTAATTTTAACAGGAGTGTTTTTAGCTGGGTTTTTTAATGACTGAAGAGAGTCCGACTTTCTCAGGTCCACTGGAAAACTATTCCAGAGGTTAGCTGATATGTATCCAAACGATCTCTGTCCAAAAGTTGCAGTTCTCGATTTTTGCACTACCAGTCTGATCACCTCAAGACTCGAGTTGGATGGTATTTACATACCAGTTCTTGAAGATAGATTGGCCCGGTTTCACATACAGATTTATAAGTTTATACTAGAGTTTAATAATGACATCTCTGCTTTACTGGAAGCCAGTGAAGATTCATGAGGATAGGTGTCACATGATCGTGTCTGGAAGAGAGTGTGATCAGGCGGGCAGCTGTATTCTGGACCTTCTGTAAACGGCTGATTTGAGACAGAGGTAGTCCGGAAAGAAGGGCATTTCCGTAATCCAATCTGGATTTCACAAGAGAGTTTACAAGACTTAGACATGCATCAGTTGTCAGGTATTTCCGTATTCTAGAAGCAAGTCGCGAACTATGTGGTTACTGTACATGTGTTCCTGCTGCTTTAAATTGCTAACCATTGTCTCAACATAGAGCAGTCTTTACTGTGCTCTTAGTAAAAACTGAAACGGAGAATCTTTTCTCGAAGCTCTCATATCCACTATTAGACTATATAGCACCCCCTGTACTGCATTGCCAATCGGCTCACCAAGGGACTACTTCCACTTTGCTCCAGTATTATCCTCGGCACTCGCAGGAGCAGTAATTTTGCCCAGATTCCGGGATAATGATTAGTCGTCGTCAGCCTCACCACGCATCACATAGTGAAGAATGCGCGGAGGGTCTATTTTACACACTTTAGTAAACAATTAAATTTTATTATTTGAGAGTGATCAATTACGTTTAGGTATTAATTTCAAAATAATTATATTTACTTAGAAACCATAATATAGTCATGTTTGTCTTAGTATTGTATCAACCGTCTACGGGAAATAGGGTAATTTATATTAATTCTATTTCAACTACTTCCTGTTTGTTAGGCAACGTGAAAAGACCACAGCTATATAGTTTACTAACATATATACTATTATATAATCAAGACATATACTAATCTAATCAGTTATTTGAAATATTGATAATAATCGAGCTAGTGTATCACGTGACTATCACGTGACAGATGTAGTTCTACTGTGACAGCGACTGTGAGATTGCCGAAAGTGCTGTGAGCCAGTCCCGTAGGTTAGCCGAGTGCTGCATTGCCACTCTACAGACAGCGTATCCTATTAATATCGGCGTCAGAACGGTAACTTTCGCGAACATTGATGCCGGGCTCCCGGGGCGGGATTTGAACTTGGAACCTTTTGCTCCGAAGTTCAACGTTCTACCACTGCGCTACCACCCGCCCAATTATTACTTGATATTGGTAGGTGCGTTGTTTTCAGTTGGAGGCACATTGCATGCCATTTATGTATTAGGACACTCATCGAATTTGAATATAAGTATATTTTTAAAAAGCATAATTCATAGACAGTGCTCTCCTGTACGTACCTCGAGGCGTAACTCAAAGTTAACCTTACCTCCCAGCTTGGCAATGATGTAATCTATGACTATGGTTGGAGGTAAGCCTACTCTAACGCCGTGTCGTAAAAGGAGAGCCCAGGTTTAATTAACGTTCTCATTTCCAAACATTATGGTGTTTTTTACATATTATATATATGGCCTCACATAAAATTGACCATTACATATACCTTATAATTACTAGTATATTATTTATAATAGTGAACAACTCTCCCTGTTTTTATATCTAGGCTCAATTCGTTTTCTCTTCCGTCAATCGCTTTCCTAGTCAGTGACATCCCCTACACTGTACGCTGTGCGCATGTTTTTAAAGCATGGATACTAGCGCTACATAAATGGACTATAATCATCATCTTATCATCATCGTCATCATGTTGTGTCTCATAATGTTGTAACATAATATTGTGTCTCTTTAGGTACATTTTCCTGGCCGTGTGCTTGCTTACTGTTGCCGTGCATACGAAGGGTACCACGCTGTGTGAGAAGAAGTGTTTCTTTGGCCAGCAGTGTTGGCCTCTACAGAGCGACTGGGCGGTGTTTGCATCCAAGCTGGATGGGGATTTCTTCTCCCCGTCTCATCCGCACTTCGCCCTGGTAAACACCATGAGGAATGCCCGAGTCCTCAAAGTTCCCGGGGGAATAGTCTTTGCTGAGACGGTACAAGACATTAAGAAGGCCGTGAATTTTGCCAGAAAGTTCAACATCCGGGTATCGGTGATGTCTTCGGGGCATTCGTTTATTGGGCGGTCTACCGACGACGGGAACCTGGTGATCAACCTATCCCGGATGAAAAAAATTGAAGTTTCAGTTGATCCCACCAAACGTAGTCCCGGAGGACAGGTAATTCTCGAGAGCGGAAATACGTGGGGAAGAATTTATGAAGAGGTTTGTGAACACTATCTCTCAATTCTCAATGTCCTGATGCATAGAAGCAGTTACGTTATATTTAAATATAATTGTTATTGTTATTATTTATTTATTTAATTATTATTAATTACTTATTTTGGCGTCCTATGTTTTAATATCAACGCCTTTTACTAGTTCGTTAAGGCAAATTCCAGTTGGAACACAGATAAACATAAATACAGGATAATATGTATGAATGCATCGGTTGTGATGACCCTTGATTTATTTACTGTCATTTACATTTTCCAGTTGGAAAAATACAATCGTGTGATAGTTGGTGCCAGTGCCCACACGGTGGCTGTCGGTGGCTACACTCAGGGTGGCGGTTACAGTCCTATGTCCAGATCACTGGGTCTAGCTGTGGACAATCTCCTTGAGGTGGAGCTGGTCACAGTAGACGGACATCACGTAAGTGTGGGGATTGTCAAGCAGGGTCCCCTTCCACAGAACGATGGTAGCGCTGCTGGTCAAGTCCACGTTAACGTATGTGTAGGAGTTCGGACTCACGTAGCTATACTATCATTCTGTGGAACGGCAGAAAGCTTCAATTAATGGCAGGAACATGGCATACTCAATGAAAGCATATTCGCGTCATTTCCTATTTGCTCCAATAATCATTCGGTCGTAGATACAAGATATTATGTATTCGAGATATCTCTACAACAAAGAGTGAGATTCCGAAATGGGTAAGGGATCTCGACTGCCAAATATGTTATTAACTTGTAACTTAAGAGGAATGTAAACACTTTCACTCGATCGTTGTTATGTGGATAGGGCCTCTGCTCTTTTACTATGGCAACGGCAACATTACAATCGTGGGTATAATAATAATAAATTTAAATGTGTACATTGTGGTCGCTTGTTTGTGTAATGCCGTTTCTCTCGTACATTTTACATGAACAATTTTCAGTTGCGAGTCAGCGAAAAGGGCACCTATAATTTGAACACAGGGGCAAGAAATAAAGACGTAAGCCTCTTCTGGGCGATTAGAGGTGGCGGTGGGGGGACCTGGGGCGTCATTGTGACCTTCACCTTCAAACTGCACATCCCTCCTCGTCGCTTCCTTCACTTCACCGCCTTCTATCCCCTATTCTACAAGAAGCAGCCCGTTGGACACGAATATCTCTACTACGTCTTACGACAAATGGTCGAATTACCCCAGCAGTGGGGCGGGTATGTTGTTCTGACAACCACCAACTACGATAAAGACACAGTCGGCGGAGTTCTGGTGTCCTTGTTGCATTACGGACCATCGACGGCTCAGTCGGCAAGGGCAATACAGCCACTGCTGAACGATTCCAATGCAGTGTTTACGAACTTGGCCGAGAAGACTTCGTTCTGGGATTACGCAGTGAACCTAACAGATCCGGATGTTTCGTACATGAGAATTTACATGGCGAACGCAGTCATTCAGAAGATAATGTTGAAACCTCAGTTGGTTAAAGATATCGTATTTGAGATGTTCGACAAGCTTAGTTCCAGTACATCGGCCTGCTCTATAACCTTGCTGGGAGGTAAGGCTGTTTATAAGACTTAATACCAATTTATAGTCGAGTAACGTTTCGAGAAATAGTTTTCATTGAACACTGCGCAAACGTAAGACTATGTACATACAGAGACATTTCGGTTTAAGGAAAGACGTATACGGCTTTTAAGCGATATCGTATCCAAGAATAATACATTTTATTCCCAATAGCATGAAATTGTCACATTGACGACACGATTAGGTCGTAAATATTACTGTAGTTTCCATTCTGACAGGATATGTTACCCTTGTCTATTTAGAGGTCGTTTATTCACGGAAAATAATATCCATGCCAGTCTATTTGAAAATAGACTTAAGCGTATTCATATCAACAGCTCAACATATACACACAGCAGTGTTCATGCCTTGAATGATCGTTCTTTTTAAGGCAAAGCGAACGACGTTGACAAATCTAAGACGCCAATCAATCCGGCCCTGCGTTCTGCAAGCTTCTCTATCTCCTGCACTCGACTGTGGGACGACGCCGCCAACGATCCAGAGAACGTAGAGCTATCAATTCGCTTCTGTAAAAACATCAGACGGTACGGCTTGGACGTCTATTTCAACGAGCCGGCGGAAGACCTTGGCGGCTGGAAGAACGCGTTCTGGGGAAACGAGGAGAACTACAACACTCTGTTGCGCGCCAAGAAGAAGTGGGATCCCACAAACTTCTTCTGCTGCCACAACTGCGTTGGCTCTGACCTGGCGGAAAGGGAAGAATCGGTGATGCCTCCCACGTGCTCAGCACACTCGGTGCACGTGCCGCCCGTGATTGGCGTGATCTTTGCTGTCTTGCGGTTAGGTTATGCCATTGGTTGAACTTTTACTTACCAGCATCTGTTAACGGATTTAGTATATCTGTTAGCCTTTCAGCTGACTATGTTTTTCGTTCTAGAAGCTATATCGATAAGGCTCAAGGTGTCCTTTGAACATGATATTAACTTTATTGTATAGTGTACACTTCCTTTTGGAAAATTACAACTGAAATATGTCAATCACTTTATAATTCCATTAAAGATAGAAAACCAAACGTGAGGTAAATACGTAAAATCTGCATAGACGCGATGATCTTAGAGGATCAATGACCGCTAAGGCAGCATTACAACCAACCCAAGTTTCTTGAGGAAGCCATCACATACAATTTTACTAGAAATATTGGAAATTATTGTTTTACTGCTCCAACCGTTCGTAGACAGATGTATTCTAACTAATAAGCTAAATATATTGCGTAGATGACCACTTCATGGATCTTACCAAACACTAATATTTCGACGTATACGTATTTCGCATGGTTATGGAAATGTTCGTGTATTTTAGCAGTTCATTGTATTCCAGTAATCGTTCACAACGAAGGATATTCCCATGATATCGGAGTGTTGTCGGATTCGTGTGTTTTATTTATTTGCAGACCTATTATTTAGACCTCTGACATGCGATTCACAAATGTGTCGTACTGTTAGTCTAATTCTTAGTCATGCTTTACTGTAGCCAAACCCCGTTTCACAACGACATCCTAAATTTAGGAGCTCCTAAATAGTTAGGAGACCGTTGTGAAACGGGGGCCAGGACTACAGGAATCTGCGTTCGGCGACAAATATCAAACTTGTTTTTTACCTGCGATTCCAAGCGCATGTCTCGAAATGAGACGCAGACGACAAGCCAAATGCACAGGGGTTCGGAATAGTTTTAAATATTTTTTTAAACATTTTTCAAATAGGTCTATTATAGATATTCTAGATCTTAAGAAAAAGAAAGAAAGTAATTTATGCAAAGCATGTTACCAGTCTAGGTCAGCCTCGCCTCGCAATCTAATAGTTATAGATATTAGATATGCGAGGGGAGGCTGACCTAGACTGATAGCATGTCTCCTATAAGATTGCGAGGCGAGGCTGACCTACACTGGTAGCATCTCCTTTATATTATTATTATTTTATCTCAATTTTATTTTTTTACATACATTCCTTTCTTATTTTATTTAGATCTAGAATATCTATAATATTTTTTAAATGTATTTTTTAATTTTCTTTTTAAACGGACATGATTTCAGTAGATTAAAATTGCATGAACGATTATAGATGTACATATGTATGCATCACGGTCAGATTGTGACCTCCTACATATAAAGTGTACAGGCTACTTTTGCTGGTGGCGGGATAGACAATAACAGTAATAAATCAGTATTAATATCAATTTACTAATTATGTTTGTTTTTATTCATATGCATACATGCTGCAAACACTGACGATCTATATATCGTATTGGAATTAATCTTCTTTACTGGCTGACTGATAATGGCGTAGTGATGTTAATACAAATTGTATATTTGGTTAAATGGTAAATATTCATATTTGAAAAAAAAAGTGCAGCTTGTATGATACGTGTATAATGATACCTCCCGGCACGAATTCTTTTACCTGTACATAATTACCTGTATAATTGGAATGTTAACCATCAATATTCTTGAGTAGGGACCACTGTATGCTTTCTTTATACGATAGACATACGCCCATCATAAATGTTGCAAATACATATAGTATATGACAGTTGGAGTTGGAGGTATTCGATCGATAAGGATGAGTGCCTTTGAACTAATCTCAGTTCTGAGATTCCACCACTCCCCATGCCCCATCCCGAGAAATTAGAGTCTGTATGTAATAATAATAATAATAATAATAATAATAATAATAACCTTTTTTTAACCGTTTTCACAATGCTCGAGGTGCTAGCTACATTATTACCCCGGTCAATGGATCTATGTACAATCAAGTTCCTTCTCTACTCCCTGTAGAGTATACAACCCAAGCTGCCGTTCAAGGCGCTACAAGGTTATCATTCACATGTCCATCTCATCCTTCAGGGTACCCATTCTCTGCTGGGTGAACAGAGGCATTATCGAACTAAGCCACTTGCCTAAGGTGACACCACAAGTTTTT